>ML777462.1:2145655-2167488 GCA_009831015.1 Picea engelmannii | reverse complement strand
TATTTTGCAACAGTTTCATCTTCTTTCATCTGTAGCTTTTCAAACTGTACTCTGTAGGTTTGAAGCTTGGCATCTTTCACCTTCTCATTACCTTCATAGCTGTTAATGAGTTTGTCCCACATTTCTTTAGCAGTTTGAAGATGAATCACCTTCACAAACTTGGCTTCTGAAAGTCCATTCAAGATAGCATTCATTCCCTTAGCATTAAAGCTAAATTCTAACTTATCATCCTTGGAAGCTAGCACAACAGGCTTTATGTATCAAGTTTCTACCACACCCCATACATCAGCTCCTAAGGCCATTAGGTATGATCTCATTCTAACCTTCCAGAAGGAAAAATTCATTCCATCAAATAGAGGAGGCCTAGTGACTGAAGTCCCTTCATGGCTTGTCATGTTTAAGCTCTAGGATCTACCCTTAGAAAAAAGGAGGCCAGCTCTGATACCAATTGTTGGACAACTGAGAGAGGGGGGTGAATCAGTTGTTACTATGCTTAAACAATTATTCTTCTTTTAAACTCTTTGCTGAGACACTAAATGATGATCACGATAATGCAGGGAAATAAACAATGGCACATTCAGCATCAGTCACATATATGAGAAACACAAAGACAAATATTTCCTGAGGAAACCCATACAAGGTAAAAACCTCTTTTTCTTTATATGATAAGTAATAGTTACATTCTTTACATTATCATACATATGAGCACCAACTCATAATGAGGCTACAACCTCTGTTTTGCAAGCTGCTACTTGCTGAGAGCACCAACTCTCCGTTTTATCTAGAACCCACTAGAAGGAAGCACCAACTCCCTGGTTTCTCTAGCACCAACTAGAAGGAAGCACCAACTCCCTAGTTTCTCTAGCACCAACTAGAAGGAAGCACCAACTCCATGAGTGTTTCCAGCACCAACTGGATGGAAGCACCAACTTCCAATCATACAAGCACCAACCTGTAAAACAGAGAACAAGAGTTCTCTCTTGCACCACCCTACCACCCTGGTTTCTCTGACTGCAACCAGATGGAAGCTACAACTCCCTGTGTTCAAGCACCCACTTGAAATTCTGAGGAAAACAATCCTCTCAAGAACCTCCCAACCTCCCTTGAATATTAATTCTTTGTTACTCAAACTTATTACAGTGATATAATGTTCAACAATGGATTACTAGACTCATCACTGTTCTGCTACATTTCGTTACTCTGTCTGCCTCATTGCCTTCCTGCACACCTCACTTGCACTGTCTGTTCTTCTGCCTTTTAAGCTCTGTGCGCCATACCCATTCATTGCACAGATCCTCTTCTGTTCAATTCAGTTGCTGCACTCTCCTTCTTCTTCACACATGAATCACCTTCACCAACTACAATCACAGCAAACTCCAACAGCAATAACAACCCTTCTCTTCTTTGTACCGTGTATATATAGCTTTTGTGCATCTTGTGCATGCAATATTCTCCATTCCTCTGCATGCTCAAACCACACCAATCTCCTCAACCTCTCGAGTGCTCTGCATGATCATCATCGTAACTCTTCAGCTTCTCTGGCCATTTTCCCACGCGTTCAGCATCACTAGATGTTATGCTGAGATTCCTCAGCCTCTCTGGCAGTTGAGACTCTTCGTCTTCTCTGTGACAGTAAAGCTCACCTTCTCTGTTTTAGTTACAGGCCTCAATGCTCATCAGTTATCAATCGCCTCCACTGGCATCTTCATCCCTCTCAGAGACTCTTCACTACCTCTGCCAGTCATCTTGTAGTGTCTTCGAGTCCTCTGGCAGAACCCATCAGCAGTTTCTGGCAGTTACACTGTATCGTGCTACAGTTTCCCTATGATTTTGTTCAAATTCATCTGCACCGTTGGATTGAATCCATGGGGTCTTGCATTTATTTCGGCATTTTGGCATTTTGGCATTTATGTGGCCAAGTGTCTCGACACTTCATATCATGATCTTTGAAGCTCTGATACAAAGCTTTTTTGTGCTAGCTCCTTCCTCTATATGACCATGGCTATGACCAAGAGCTTTCGCGATTTCGCATTTTGTGAATCTGGAGATGAATCCTCTCGACTCTCCAAGTCGCGATCTGCGAAACTCCGAGATGGAGTTGAGATCAACGGTCCACGATCTCGATGATTCTACAGTCTAGATCTCATCGTGAATTCGCATCTCGCGATTCCTTCGATAGAGGTTCTTGTCACACCAAGTCGCGATAGGCGAGACTTTGAAAAGGAGCTTAGATCAATGGTCCACATATTTTGGTGTATTGATGGTCAGGATCTTTTCGTGATCTCACATCTTGTTGATCCTTAGATGGAGGTGCTCGTAACTCCAAGTTGTGATAGGCGAAACTCCAAGATGGAGCTTTATGGTGCTCTGATCTTTCGCCACGCATCCTCTTGATCCAACGGTCCACGATTAAATCGCAATCTAGCATCTCGCTGTTCCTTAGATGGAGGTTCTCTTCACTCCAAGTTGCGATAGGTGAAGCTCCGAGATGGAGTATGATCAACGGTCCAGAGCTGATCTCTATTTAACGGCTGCGATTGAATCGCGAAATCGCATATCGTGATTTCGGGGTTCTTGTTGTCAAGTGTTTTTGTCATTTCAAAGTCCCAATCCCTGATACTCCATGAAGAGAATCAACAGTCTAGATCACTTCTTAATTTGATGGCTGCAAATACGTCGCGATATCGCATATCGTGATTTCGGCATTTCTGTTGCACTGTTTACTTGCCTCTCCATGTTGTGATCCCCGAAACTCTGCTGACGTCACACGTGGATTGACACGTGTTGAATACTGCCACGTGTCACTCTGATTCATGACTTACATGTGCGTGAAGTGTTGAATCATCCTGACACTTGTCATTACCTGGTTGTGCCACATGTCCCTAGCTGACGTGGTCTGCTGTCATGAGTTGGGTCGATGGTCTAGATCACATCTTGATCTGATGATTCAGGTTCAGTCGGGATTTCACACATTGCGATTTCGGGGTTCCTAATGTCAATAAACTTTGACATGTCCAACTCTCGATCCCCGATGCCTCTCCATTGAGTGGAATCAACGGTCCATATCAAAGCTTGACTTGACGGCTTAGATTACATCGTGATTTTTCATATCGGGAAATCGGGATTCCTGTTGCATTGTTTCTTTGACATTTCCAAAACGCGATCCTCGAAACTCTGATGCGCTCTTTACACACTAGCTCTCCTAGCTAGGCTCCTGACCCATATGACCATTATCCCCATGACCGCAGCCAAACCTCCTTGCACTTTTAAAGACCGTGCAGGTTCTCCTCGATCCAACGATGGTCGGACCCTATGCTCGGATCTAACGGCTGAGACCTGTCCTTCTCTTTAGCGCGCTCTTCTTGTCTATATTTAGATCTGACAACCCTCATTCTCTCAGGATTTCACCTTGGCTTTTCTCGATGGTAAACCTCGCGTAGCTCCTGTCCGATCCGACAGTTGACGGGATTTCTGAATGAGATCCAACGGCTGTGGATCTTTGTCTTCCTTCTCTTCTGCAAACTCCTGTATCTTGAGCTTTGCTGCGTGCGTGCTCCTCGACACTGTTCATCCTGAGCTTTCACTTCCGAATCCCCAAGGGATTCTTGGACTTCCGTGCCTCTGCAGAGTCTTCACATGCACACTCTGATCCTACCATCTTCACTATTGTACTTAAGCCATCATCACTATTGTACTTTCCATCAATGACAAGTCTACGCTGCCTGTAAAACATGCCAACAATCCTTTGTACATTCTTCCTGTACCCATGCCATATTCATTGTTGTACTTTCCATCAATGACAATCATATTCTACCTGTTAAACATTTCCAACAAAACTTCCTCTGGCACAAAGGAAGTTAATGTTGGAACAAAGAAGGGAAAAACAAAGGTAAGTTATTCTAACAATAACACTCCATCTAAAATTCAAGTAGTGACTAATGCGTCCCTAACTGGTGAAAGATCTTGTTGGGCCTGAGATATGATAATTTTTATGACGAATATTATACATTTTTGCAACATGTATATATGTGTTTTTCATCTTTTAAAGGATCTTTTTAAAGAATTTAATGATAAAATGGTATGATCATCATAAGTTACATGTAATTCATTTTTAATGATTGAATCAAGTATAATTCATCATGTTTTATGATTTCCAAGATCTAATTCATGTTTTTCTAGTGTTACAGGGCAAAAATGCACTATGTTTCTAGTTTTGGCACTTGATCCAACCCTCATTCTGGCATTTGTTCCAACACTCGATCCGACACTCTATCCAACACTGTGTATTGCACAAAAATGCAAGGTGACTTGGCGGTTAAGGTATTGGTGGCTAGTGACGGAAAAATCTGGCACGTGGGTTTTGTTTGTCCTTATCCCCTCTAGCTACTAAGTTCTAGACAACTGAGTTTTAGTTGTCCAAAGAGGGCGATTATTGGCTCACTTTGTTTTATCAGTTAGGGCATCATTTATTGTAATTTGCCGAAATTAGAAGTGGTTCGACCCTTTTGTGGTCGACCACTTGGTATGTAAGCTTATAAATACCACTAGGATGGTCATATGATAGTTAACCAAGTAGCATAAGCATTAGAATTGTCAGAAAAACGATTTTACTATGTTTTGATATTTTACATTGCTAGAATTATCCCAGAACTGTGTTTCCAAGTTTTAATGGTGAATTCATCTTGTTAAGATCGTGGTGTGCTTTTAGAGAGTGACCATGACTTGTTGGTGGGGCCACCAGCAGTCTGGTAACTGTCTTCATCTTTATTTATGCATTTCTTAATTTAATTACTCTTTTTATTTTCTGTACATGCATGGTTTTTTTATTGTATTAACTAGTTTGTTGTAGTTTAATTGTTTTAATTGTTTTGGAGGTTAGAATGATGAGATGTGTTAGCATGAATTGATTTTGTAGATTAGGAACAAACTTGCAAGTCTCTATACTAACCCCATGTGCATTTAGATGTTAGATTATGCTTTGATTTATGATTTTATAGTTAAGTTTAAAACAAAGTTTAATTAGAATAGAATAGAGTTTTTATTTGTGTTTTCTTTGACAAATATTGATGGATGGATAGAATTAGTTCCAGTTTTTAGTTACAGTTTGCTTACTTCAGCTTTATATGGATTTCAATTAATTAGTTGTTGGTTAATATAGATTGTTAATTTACTTTTTAATATCATAGTTTAATTTTTGTTTTTAATTATTTCCTTATTGTAGTTTCAATGATTAGAGTAGACATAGAATAGTTTCATTTTACGCAATTTCCTTTCCTAGAATTAAAATGCAATTACATTTCTTAGTTAATGGTTGAATCTAGTTTTTCTTACATAGTGTAGAAGTATAATGATGATCTCGTTATGTTGTTGATGGTTTATACATGAATATGCAAGGTATTTAACATTATTTTTGTCATGGCTAAATTCTCATTGGATTGTTTAATCCATACCTTTCATTTTGCCATTAAGATTAGTGTTGAGCTTATACCATTGGAATTGTCCTTTATTGTCAAGTGCCATCGAGATATTATCTGACACCAAAGACATTCACACGACCACCAGCATTATATCTAAATTGTCATAGGTTAAAAAATAGTTCCATGCTTTCATAGATCATAATAGATAGTTTCTTGCTTTCATAGCTTAGGAAATAGTTTTATTGTTGTTGTAGGATAGATAGGCTTTGCTTTGATAGATTAGATAGTAGTTTTCTTATTAAGAAATAGTTGTTAGTCTTTCTTTCTTTCAATAGAATAGATTTCCTTTCATGCATTGCATTGAGCATTTAGTCCAATTGCCTCTTAGATTTCCTTTCATGCATTAGAAATAGTTTTGCATTGAGAATTTAGTCCATTTGCCTCTTAGGCTAGATAGTTGTTCAATGAGAAGTTTTACTTTGATTTCTTGTAGTAGTTAGTTTCCTTTGCTTACTTGTCTATTTTCTTTAGTAGGTTAGATAGTCGTCTTTTTCTTTAGTAGGTTAGTTAGGTGTCTTTACTTACTCGTATTTTTATTTAGTAGGTTAGTTAGGTGTCTTTGCTTGCTTGTCTATTTGCTTTAATAGGTTCGATAGGTGTCTTTGATTACTTGTTTATTTATTTTCTTTCATAGGGTAATTTCTCATTGAATGTAGGTTGGAAAGTTAAAATAGTTTGCTTTTGTCATTTTCTTATTGATATGCTTAGATAGTTTCTTATTGCTTATTGTTGAACTAGTTTTCTTTACATAGGATTTTACTTGCTTTCTTAGGGACTATCCATCGATCCTTGGCCCAAAATTACTTAGGTTACCTAGTTTCAAGTTTCTTAGTAGGGTTTGTTCATTAGATAGTTTTTCTTGAGTAGATTAGCCTTAGATAGCTACCTTCATTAGTTAGACTAAACTCCTACCATCCCTTCTACCTTTGGCATATATTTTTCTACAACTCTAAGTTTACTTACCCCGTTTTGACAATTTAATTAAGGGTTTTTAAGTGTCCTTTTAGTGCATATAGAACACCCATAATTTTTGGCGTCGTTGCCGGGGAGTTGTCTCAAGGTAAGAAGTAGTTAGGAATTAGATCATTTCTAGACCTTAGCATTAGTTTGGTGGTGGGGGAACTTTAAGATGAAAGGTAAGAACCTGTGCATCTACTATAGCAGGTTTCCCCAAACCCGATGGTAGTTTTTCTTTTTCTTTATATTTTTCATGAATTGACCTAGGAATCTAATGGTAGCATTTTCTTTTTGTTTTTTCTTTCTTTCATGAATAAGCCTAGAGACCCACAAGGTAGATACATTAAATCTAAATCAGACCTTTCAACCAAGGTTCCTTCTGATCTCTTTGGGGGAAGGAATGTTCCTCTTATAAAACTCGACACCGAAACTATTAGCGGCACAACCAGTGTCGAATCCTAATAATAATCCCCCTCAACCTCTTCACAATGTTGAGATGCAAGCCCTCCCGACGCATGTTATTACTCTTGTTCCATTACAGGAAATTCAACTAAGATCGGGAAAAGTTCTAGAGAGGCAGAGACCCTCAGTAGTCATCCAAGAAGAATAAGAAGAAGAAATCACCAAATAACCCATGAATGACATTAGGTGGGACGATGTTATTATCCCGAAGAACCAAGAACCAAAGCTTCCCCAAAATGAACCTTCACAAATTATGAAGGTCCCTCCTTATCCAGACTGATTGGTAATCTAGAAACCTACCACCCGCAAGTCAATGGTCAGGTAGAATCCACATACAAAGTTTTGGAAGCCATCTTGATGAAGACTATTCAGTTACATCACCGGGATTGGGCTAATAGGCTCCCAGAGGCTTTGTGGGCATATCGGACTACCTGGAGAAATACCACTAGGCATACCCCTTATGAGCTAGTGTACAGGAAACAAGTACTTTTACCTATAGAATTCCAAGTAAGGACCTTTTGTATTGCCGCAGAATTAGGATTGAACCTGGATGAGGCTCAAAAGCAACGAGCCCTACAACTAAATGAGTTGGATGAAATTAGGCAAGATACCATCCAACGGACAATATTAGTCCAAAACTAGAGGAGCAAGTGGCATGACAAGTTTATTAAGAAGAAGCACTTCCAGACTAGTGATTGGGCCATGTTGTTTGATTATCGATTCAAAACCTTCAAAGGAAAACTCACAACCCAATGGTTGGGTCCTTACGAGATAGACACTGTATATGACAATGGAGTTATAAAAATTAAAACAATTGACGATGGACAAGTCTCCTTTGTGGTAAATGGAAATTGACTTAAGTTTTATCATAAGCCCATTTCCAGAGAATATTTTCTACAGGTCATGTCAACTGATAAGGCATTGGCCTTAGTAGATGGGGAAGTCGCCCCTTGTTCTTGAAAATTTTTCTGAATTTCCTATTGTATATATGTAAATAGTTTTTGAATTTTGTTAATAAGGAAACTCTAGAGGTTTTTGTAAGTATTTATTTCACCAGGAGTACATAGTTTCAAGGATCCTTCTTCAAAACATTATTACACTTGAATTTTGTGTTTGCTAAAGCATTAAATGAATATTGGCTTACTGTAATTATCCATGTTTTTGAAAAAAATATCATTTTTTAAGGCATTCTAAAGTAGTTTCTCTTGAAACTCTTCACCACTGTATAAGAAAGTGATACCATAACTATCAAGCCTAGAGGTCTCTTGTACAGTTTTTCCAAGAAACCTGAGTAAGTGAGTCAAGTGTCTTTATCAAAGAGTAACAAGGAGGTTTAATGAGTAGTTAGTCATGGAAACATCACAATAACTACAAAGGAAGAAAGTAAGTTGATCCTAGAGATACCTTTTTGTTCTTTCTCAATGGTACCACCCACTACACACTAAATAGATTGATTATATCATATCTTTAGATAGGCCACATCTGCTTAAGTACCCCTTACATTTGGATAATCAATAATAATATAACGAAAAGTCATCCTCTAACATAAATACCATCCCAATTAAAAAGAAAAAGAAAGAAAAAGTTGATTAAGAGTTGTTCCCCCATCTTCTTGCATAAGCAATCATATAATAAAATCTTAAAAGATGGAGAGCCAGTCTCTGAGGGTTTAGGAGGATAACCCGCTAGGATACTAAATAGGTCTACTGGCAGTGGGTACCGACTTGTGGTATGACTAGGTAAACCCACCGGAGTACTAAACAGGCTTGCTGGCAATGGAGCATTCTACCTAGCGAGGATGATAATCTGACAAAAATAAATCATAAAAGTAAACTTGTCCTGATGTACGACATTACTTGCAGACAAAGATGACATGGAGTATGTGTGGTTAAGCTAAGGTTAATGAATCTCATAAACTTACCATTGGGAAATAACTCTAAGACTATCTTGAAACTCTCTTGCCTACCTCTTCTTATCTATATATAGGATCTCTTATCCTATAGGTGGGGCCATCTTCTAACTGTCTCGTTAGACCAAGATGTGAAATTTTATCTTTACACTTGACATACTATAAATCTTCGGTTATTGAGGGATAATGACTAGTTTCTTATACTTTTGATTGTGAGGTGTCACAATACTGAGGTGTGGGGGAGGGGTTCATGAGCTGACAGTTTTTGTATTATTTCTATGCTACAGGTTATTACAATGATAGTCATGTTATTTTTTTGAAATGCTTAACTCCTGTGTGCTATAAATTATTGAACACATACTTAACAGACCACTCTTTATCGGTTTATCATTTCATTACAAACTGCATATTGTAGGTTTAAAAATACATGTTTATCCTTTCTATAACTTGTTCATTATAGGTTTTTGACATTATATGTCATATGCAAGAAGATTAAATGAGCATGAAGCATTCTGCCTCTACTCATTAACTAGTGTGGTTGTCAAAAAACTTTTCAAATTTGTAGGTTGTCCATTATAAGAGGTGAAAATGCACTTAAGACAGAGGTATTGGATGAAGTACTGTATGAGGTACCGAATGAAGTGGCGTATGAGGTGTTGAATGAAGGGCCATGTGAATTACACACCAGTAACTGTCCTAGATTCCATGTAACCAGAATTCAATTACATTCAATTGAATTGGTTGCATGCATTGATTAAAGATGCTTCATATGTTAATGATCAAATGTCCAAGTCAAAATACTTGGACATTGATCTAACCATGCACTACTACATTGCCCTAAATCTTTCCATTGAATTTGAATTTCCCACACATGGTAGCTCGTGCACACACTTGGGTAACCTACTCCACTATAGATGCATCCAAAATCAGGCTAGGCAACCATTATCTCAATTTTCCCTTGCCATTTGCTCTCCTCTGCGTTAAGAAATCGCACCCAACCTCTGCCATCTCCTCCTCTGTCCAAAACACATTCTGCTTGTGCTCAATCTGTGCCACTACTTGGCTCAATTACACCCTTGCTTGGTGAATTCCACCTCTTTCACAATGCCCAGGAAATACAAACCCTCCTCCTATACAGAATTGTTTTCCATTCCCAAATTTTCACAGTGTAGGGAAGTGTTTTTGCACACTGGATGGGGGGCATTTCTATCTAGCTTACAGGGCCATGATGACAGCCTCTCCATGCAATTTGCATTTGGTTTTGATGGTAAGACAACACATGTAGGGTCTCTTACCTTTGAAGTCACGGAAGATTCCATTGATGCTGCAACAAAGCTCCTAAGAATGGGAGATAGATGGTTCAAAAACCACCAATTTCCACGCTCAAGTTACAACAGGGTGTTTAAGACCTAATTTGAGAGAATTTCAGGAGAAAAAGGGTATGCAAAGGAGTGGATAAAGGCAGAATTTTTCAATCCCCTCATCGTCATCAAAAGTTTTATTACATGTAAAGGTAGATACTCTACTTTCAAAGCTTGTCATTTTTTATTGCTGGCTCATTTTTTTTTCAACAAACCCTTGAGCTTTCCCTTTTATTTTCTCAAAATCTTGGAGAAGATGTCTTCTCAAGTGAGGAAAAATGTGACTAACCCCCAAAATAGTCTCTTCCACCATGGCTTGATCAAAATCCTCATTATTTTCGAACTAGAGAAACATGGGAAAAAATGGGATTCTTTTATCTACCAATTTGCAAACCCTCACTTGACAGTTAAGACCGACAAAAATCCACTTAGCCTAAAAACTATCTCTCCATCCAAGCCTCACTCTCCAAGAACCCCAAACTCCCTTGCACAAAACCTCTCTTTTTTGGAACAATACCAAAATCTTGTTGACATCCCTACTTCTTCATCGGGTAAAAAGACCAAGAGAAAATACCAAAAGAATCCTATTGTTGACCCCCTAATGCCTTCACTATCTCTTGATCCTACACCTAAAAAGATCCAAGAAGTAATGCAACAAGACTTTCCCATCATTCCCACAAACAAGAGGGGAGCCGACCAATTTGGTAAGGGACCCTTTCGAAAGAGTACCTGGAGCACAAGAACCAAGCCTTATGAAAAACCTCCACCTACTTCAGATCCCATCCAAGTGTCATCCGACCTTGAGAGCCCTCATAAGAAACCTAGGTAAGTCTTTGCAGATGGATTAGAGCCACTAAGGAAAACAAGATCAGAACCTACCTCACCTTACCGATATTCAATCACACTTACTTCACCCATGCCCAATTTGGATCCTAAAACTAATAGATGGTCCACATCTCTCAAAGGATCTAAGCCTTCCTCAGAGATCATTGATTCTGCCCCAACCATAGAGGAGCTACAAAAGGAAAACCATCGGGTTCTCCAACAGTTGGAGGAAAGGAAGACAATATATAAACACCTTCATCATGACAACGCAGTCCTTCAAACAAAAGTTAAGTCTCTTCAACAATTGGTCGATGAGATGAAAAAATATAACCGCAGCCTTAGAGCACAGCCGAAGCAACACAAAAGGCACAAGGCTAAGTCTTCACAGCAAGAAGGAGAGGCTTCCAAAGCCGACCCTCCTCAACAAGCCTAGTTCTGAGGGGTAACTTATTTTTGTTTACAATGGGAACTGCAAAATTGTAAGTGTGGGGGTAATGTTGGGCCCGAGATATGATCATTTTTATGACGAATATTATACACTTTTGCAACATGTAATATGCATTTTTCATCTTTTAAAGGATCTTTTTGAAGAATTTCATGATAAAATGGTATGATTTCCATAAGGTATGTGTAATTCATGTTTAATAATTGAATCAAGTATAATTCATCATGTTTTATGATTTCCAAGAGCTAATTCACATTTTTCTAGTGTTACAGGGAAAAAACGCACTACGTTCTAGTTCTGGCACTTGATTTGGCACTTGTCCCAGCACTCGATATGACACTTTGTCCAGCACTGCGTATTGCACAAAAACCCAAGGTGACTTGGCGGTTAAGGTATTGGTGGATAGTGATGGGAAAATTGGGAATGTGGGTTTTGTTTGTCCTTATCCCCTGCAGCTACTGAGCTCCAAACAACTCAGTTTTAGTTGTCCAAAGAGGGCGATTATTGGCTCGCTCCATTTTATTAGTTAGGGCATCATGTATTGTAATTTGTCAAAATTAGAAGTGGTTCGACCCTCCTATGGTCGAACACTTGGTCTGTAATATTATAAATACCACTAGGATGGTCAAATGATAGTTAACCAAGTAGCATAAGCATTAGAATTGTCAGAAAAACGATTTTACTCTATTTTGATATTTTACATTGCCAGAATTATGCGAGAACTGCATTTTCAAGTTTTAATGGTGAATTTGTCTTGTTAAGATCATGGTGTGATTTTAGAGAGTGACCACGACTTGCTGGGGGGGGCACCAGCTGTTTGGTAACTGTCTTCATGTTTATTTATGCATTTCTTAATTTAATTACTCTTTTTATTTTCTGTACATGCATTTTTTTTATTGTATTAACTAGTTTGTTGTAGTTTAATTGTTTTAATTGTTTTGCAGGTTAGAATGATGAGATGTGTTAGCATGCATTGATTTTGTAGATTAGGAACAAAATTTCAAATCTCTATCCTAACCCCATGTGCATTTAGATGTTAGATTATGCTTTGATTTATGATTTTATAGTTAAGTTTAAAACAGAGTTTAATTAGAATATAATAGAGTTTTTATTTGGGTTTTCTTTGGCAAGGATTGATGGATGGATAGAATTAGTTCCAGTTTTTAGTTACAACTTGCTTACTTCAGTTTTATATAGATTTCATTTAATTAGTTGTTGGTTAATATAGATTGTTAATTTACTTTTTAATATCATAGTTTAAATTTTTTTTTTAATTATTTCCTTATTGCAGTTTGAATGATTAGAGTCGACATAGCATAGTTTCATTTTATGCAATTTCCTTTCCTAGAATTAAAATGAAATTACATTTCTTAGTTAATAGTTGAATCTAGTTTTGCTTACATAGTGCATAAGTATAATGATGATCTCATTATGTTGTTAATGGTTTATACATGAATATGCAAGGTATTTAACATTATTTTTGTCATGGCTAAATTCTCATTGGATTGTTTAATCCATACCTTTCATTTTTCCATTAATATTAGTGTTGAGCATATACCATTGTAATTTTCCTTTGTTGTCAAGTGCCATCGAGATATTATCCGACACTGAATACATTCACACAACCACCAGCATTATATCTGAATTGTCATAGGTTAAATAATAGTTTCTTGCTTTCATAGATCATAATAGATAGTTTCTTTCTTTCATAGCTTAGGAAATAGTTTTATTGCTGTTGTAGGATAGATAGACTTTGCTTTGATAGATTAGATAGTAGTTTTCTTATTAAGAATTAGTTGTTAGTCTTTCTTGCTTTCAATAGAATAGATTTCCTTTCATGCATTGCATTGAGCATTTAGTCTAGTTTCCTCTTAGATTTCCTTTCATGCATTAGAAATAGTTTTTCATTGAGAATTTAGTCCACTTGCCTCTTAGGCTAGATAGTTGTTCAATGAGAAGTTTTACTTTGATTGCTTGCAGTAGTTAGTTGCCTTTTCTTACTTGTCTATTTTCTTTAGTAGGTTAGATAGTCGACTTTTTCTTTCGTAGGCTAGTTACATGTCTTTACTTACTCATCTTTTTCTTTAGTAGGTTAGTTAGGTGTCTTTTCTTGCTTGTCTATTTGCTTTAATAGGTTAGATAGGTTTCTTTTCTTACTTGTTTATTTATTTTCTTTCATAGGGTAGTTTCTCATTGAATGTAGGTTGGCAAGTTAAAATAGTTTTCTTTTGTCATTTTCTTATTGATATGCGTAGATAGTTTCTTATTTCTTATTGTTGAACTAGTTTTATTTACATAGGGTTTTACTTGCTTTCTTAGGGACTATCCATCGATCCTTGGACCAAAAGTACTTAGGTTACCTAGTTTCAAGTTGCTTAGTAGGGTTTGTTCATTAGATAGTCTTTCTTGAATAGATTAGCCTTAGATAGCTACCTTCATTAGTTAGACTAAACTCCTACCAACCCTTCTACCTTTGGCATATATTTTTCTACAACTCTAAGTTTACTTACCCCGAGTTGACAATTTAATTAAGGGTTTTTAAGTGTCTTTTTAGTGCATAATGAACACCCATCAGATCCATATCTACCACCCCTCAATTCCTCATTACTTTTGAAATCTTCAATATAAATGTCCATAACTACATGGTATACTTAGGAGCCTCATCTAGTGTCATGTTGCTATAGGACCTTTCCCCTGCGAACAGGTGAATATCCCCTTGGATTATAGACCCCTAATACCAAGATAGAAAGATACAAATGGACACTAACATCCCTATGAGATTTGTTTAAATAGAAAAAGAGAGAAGGAGAAAAAGGTGATCGTACCTATTTCTGACATCATTCCTCGCTATCCAATTCAAGCTTGATATCCAAACTCTTCCACACGGCTTGATACTTGCAAAACCACGGACAAAAAAGAGAGACAAGGAAACTCCTACTCTACCATGTTAGATTAAAAAAATTCATCTATAATAGATAAGCATATGTAAGGTACACAAACTAGAAGGGAATATGCCAAGTATATTGATGATAAATTGAAAGAGAAACTTACAATCATGGATGGTGTTGCAACAACTTCCCCAAATATTCCTCGTCCAACCCCTTGCTCAAAAGGTCAATGATCAGAATAACAATACTTTTGTTGATTATTTTCCTCCTTGTTCACCATGAGAATGATTCCATTTATAGGCTTTAAGAGGCTCAACCACTTTGGTTATATTTGGGATTAGTTGAGGATATGACTCCATCAATTGTGGTATCTCCCTTAGATGCAGCCTAAGGCTTAGATTTGAGCCAAACCAACTTGAATCATCTCTAGTTGTCCTTAGAAAAAAGGGGGATTTCTTCCCATGAATTTCTCAACCAATCGACACTCCTTCAAAATGGGAAACAGCGTGTTACAACGCTCCCTTCTAGATAGAAATATAGTGCTAGCACTCCCTGTATACAAGTAGGGGAGCATTGATATTCCAAAAAAATGTCAAGATGACCAATTCTCATAGAAAAATACTTTTTTTCTTCTGTTAAATGATGTGGCTTATCTTTCTAACATGTTCTAGAGGATGTATCAAGTGTTTCCATGGCGTCGTTCACAATGCAACCTATAAAGAATGAAAATGCGACATTTACGACAGTTGTGACAAAAGTGTGACACTTATGACACTTGTGACAATGAGAATGTGACATTATCGAAGTGAGGAATTTTGGCATGTAATAGATTCCCCCCCATAGTGTGAACTCAGAATATGGAAGATGATGACCGAAACACTTTGAATATTTTTCAAAGTAAGGGTATGGAGTCTGAGAACCTTGTAGAAGCAGCAAACAACCATCAAACACATGTTATCATGTGTTTCAAACCCAAGGCAGGAATACCTATTCTTGGGTAATGAATGACTCAAGGTATGGCCACAAATAAACATATTTTGGATCCATGATGATACTAACTAAGGGTATGGCCACCAGTGATACAATGTGGATCCATGCCTCTATTACATGGACTGATCGTAGCCATGCATAATACATAGTGGAGCTACGAGATGATAAGACATAGCCATAGACCAATACAATGTGGATCTATGTGAAAACATAAGTATATCAATATCTTCAAATGATCTCCTTCACAACCTAGGTAAATCATATGACCTCAACCCAAGGTCTTTGTCAGAAGTCTGATGTGATACAAATCTAGCCATGTGAATAAATGAGTTGATGTCGAACATGGTAGAAACCACTTGATTACTGGTCATTGATGTATACTATTAAAAAGTGTGAGGGAAATCACCAATTATGTCAATGACTCCCAAGGTATCCTAGTACATTCCAGCAAATTTGAATAAATGAGTTGAGATCAAACATTCGTGGAATCATCCAATCAAATTCCAATGATGTAAACCCATTATTGGAAGAGAGGAGGCTTTCCATTGAGGCATGCAAGTCCCAAGGTACTAACTAGTTTCTATTTATGATTCTCGGATGGTGTGTTGAAGTCGATAGGAAAAGACTCGTCGAAGGAGTTCCTTGATGTATCCCCCATCATCGACATGAAACTGACACAAGAATTGATGAGATATAGAGAACAAATGATGGACTGACATGGGTGTGGAAACTAGTAATTTTGTAGATGGCTGACTCTCGAGACAGATACTTCTTTTGAACACTGAGGCATGACATGAGACTTGGAAGCATAAACACACAGTGGACCAAAACATGATGCAGCGGGTGTTGTGACATTCTTCAGATGACTCAAAGGAGTGGAAAGACTCATAGGATTGGTTCAATGTATAGGTTTAGTGGATTATTCAAGTGTTCAGGATGAAGGTTAAAAAAAGTGTTGTGTTCAAGGGTGACTACAAGAATTATTCACAAAAATTCTCAAGAAACTTGACCCACTTCCTTCAATTTTTCCCCCATACAGATAGATTAGTGCCTCTTTTTATTTTAACGATCTCGAGGAGGGTAACAAATGCTCAATATAACTCACTTTCAGTAAGTTACTCTTCCTTTATTTAACAAACTAGAAGAAGTAAGGGTTCGTTCCCATATGGGTCCTTCAATGTGTAGTTTAGCGAGTCCAGAGAAGGAAAACTTGGTGGTTTTTCATGTTTAGAGAGTCTGGAAAGAACTTAAAGGAGACATCAGGGTTGTTCTTTTTCATGATGTTTAGTCTCCGAGGTATGAAAAGGTATAAAAAAATATGACAAAGAACTCTTCTAATCATGCTTGATTAGAGTGTTCATTTTTCGTAATTAGTCTCGCGAGGTCGAAAAAGAGATAAACTATCACTCGAAAGACGCCCTTTCAAAACTTTAATCGATTGTGAAAGGAAGCAAGATCACTCGACAATATTTTCATGTTTAGAGAGTTTGGAAAGAGCTTATAGAACACTCTAGAGGATTCCTTTTTTGTATAACCTTTACGAGTCTGAAAAAGTAATAAAAGTATACTCGATTACATTCTCCTGTATTTACAAGCATGAGAAAGAACAAAGACTAAGCTTGGTAACTTATTCTCATGTATTTACGAGCACTAGAAAGAACAAAGACTAATATCCTTCTACAAAAATACTACTATGTTGCGATGTGAATGACCTTTGAAACAAGTATCACTCCTAGTAGTGTGTCTCTATAGCGGTAGTTTTCCCCCATATTCTTTGGTAGAAGTTGGCGGTTTTATTCCAACATGATGTTCAAAGGTCGAATTTATCATCAATATACTTGGCCTATTCCCCAGTGGAGTCGCCAATTTCTATTATGGAATAATTTCTTTGTGGATAGGTGAATATCCCCTTGGATTATAGACCCCTAATACCAAGACATAAAACATACAAATGGACACTAACATCCCTTTGAATTCAATTACTTAATACGAAAGAGAAAGGGAAGGAAGAAAGTATGATGCACCTTATTTTGTGGTCTATCCTCATTGCCTCTGATCTGAGCTTGATCTTCAAACTCTTCACCACCACTCGATACCTGCAATGCAATGGACAACAAAAAGAAGAAGAACTCCTACTCTACTCTACAAGATTAGACTAATTAAATTCATCTATCAAGATCGAAAATCATATGCAACAATACACAATCTTGAAGGGAATAGGCCAAATAATATTGATGATAACTTTAAAGAGATACTTACAATCATGGATGGTTTTGTAGCATCTTCCCCGAGTCCTCCTCATCCAACCTTTGCATGATGCTCCCAAGATCATAATTTTGATATCCAAAAGCTTCCTCCTCTTCTCTATGGAAATCCCTAATTATATAGGATTTGGAGGCTTCACCTCCATGGAGAAGATCACTCATAAGATCCACTAAAAAGGGATCTCCAAGATTTTTAGGGAGAAAATATCTCTTCAAGGATTTTAGGGAGAAAATATCTCTCAAGGATTTTATGGAAGAAATATTTCTCACATCCATGAGATTTTCAACCTCTCCTTGAAAATAAAAAACCAAATGTGAGGTGGATTCTCACACTAAATTAACTTCCTTTTTATGAATATTAATAGTTAATTCTTGTGCACATGGTATTTTGACCTTCATAAACTATATATTTATCCTCCACATTGACTAGGGATTGTGACAAATTTTATTTCATGGTGTCAATGTTCGTGACACTTTCATGACACTCGAGACACTTAGGATGAGGTACTTAAGTGTGGCATTTTGGTGTGTAACAGATTCCCCCCTAAAGTGTAAAGGTTAGAAGAGAAACTGATGGATGGAACACTTTACAATTCTTCAATGAAAGGGTGTGGAGTTGGAGAACATGGAAGAAGTTGAAAACAACCATCAAACAGTATTAATATTTGTTCCATTTCCGAGGTAGGCATACCTATGCTCGGAATATGAGATGAATCAAAGCACGGTCATCGACCAATGCACTGTGGATCCACAAAAAATATTTATTAAGGATATGACCACCAAATATACAATGTGGATCCATACTTCCATGACATGAACTTATCATGGCCATGAAAAATACATAGTGGAGATATGAATTGACAAAACATAGCCATGGACCAATACAATGTGGATCTATGTGACAGTATATATATCAACATGCTCAAATGATCTCCTTTGTAGCCTGGGTAAAGAGGATAACAAAGTGAATGCTCAACCCAGGGTCTTCGTCCCAATCCCGATGTGGTGTGAATCTATCCATGTGAATATATGATTTGATGTCGAACATGGTAGAAACCACTTGATTAGTGGTCATTGATGTATATCATTAACAAGTGCGAGGGAAATCACCAATGATGTCAATGACTCCCAAGGTACCCTAGTACATTCCAACAAATGTGAATAAATGAGTTGAGGTCGACCATTCATGGAATCATCCAATCAGAGGTCAATGATGTAAATCCACTGTCGGAAGCGAGGAGGCCTACCATTAAGGCATGCATGTCCGAAGGTACTAACTGGTTTATAAGTCTCATTCTCGGATGATGTGTTTAAGTCGATAGGAAAATAATTGTCGAAGGAGGGCCTTGATGTATCACCCATCATCGACATGAAACTGAAATAGGAAAGTGATGTAATATGGTGAATCAAATGAGTATGGACCGAAACAGGAAATGAAAACTAGAAATACTGCAAATGGATGGTTTGAAGTGAAACTTACCTTGAACATGATGAGGCTTGACAAATGACTTGGAAACATTGACTCGACGAGTACCAAGAATGTAATGTGCTGGAAATAAGAGAACTCTTCGACTAGACAAAAACGTATGGCGACACATGGAATTGGTATGACTCAGAGACAAGAGGATTACCCAACTGTAAGAAGAGATGCAAAAAGGTGTCATGTTCAATGGAAACAATAGCTTCCATAAAGGATTCCTAAAAACCTTGACCCACTTCCTTCATTTTTTCCCCACCTAGATATATGAGTATCTCTTTTTCATTTAATGAGCTCGAGGAGAGTAACACATGCTCGATATAACTCACCTTCAGTAAGTTTCTCTTCCTTTATTTAAAACACTGGAAGAATTAAGGGTTTGTTCCCATATGGGTCCTTGAATTTGTAGTTTAGCGAGTCCAAAGAAAGTAAATGCGGTTTTTTTTCATGTTAAGAGATTCTGAAAAGAACTTAAAGGAAACTCCGAGGTTGTCCTTTTTTGTGATGTTTAGTCTTCAAGGTCTGAAAAAAGTATCAAATGATATGATGGAGAACTCTTCTAATCATGCTTGATTAGAGTGTTCTTTTTTCATAATCAATCTCACGAGGTCAAAAAAGAGATAATCTATCACTCAAAAGATGCCCTTTCAAACCTTTAATTGAGTGTGAAAGGAAGCAATATCACTCGGCAATATTTTCATGTTTAGAGAGTCTGAAAAGAGATTAAAGAAGACTCTAGGGGGTTCCTTTTTCACATAACCTTTACGAGTCCGAAAAAGTGATAAAAGTATACTTCGTTACATTCTCATGTATTTATGAGCACGAGAAAGAACAAATACTAAGTGCGGTAACTTATTCGCATGTATTTAAGCGCATGAGAAAGAACAAATACTAATCTTGTTCTATAAAAAGACTACTACGTTACGATGGAAATGACCTTCAAACGAGGATCACTCCTAGCAGTGTGTCTCTCTAGAGGTATTTTTCCCCTAGATTCTTTGTCAAAAGTTGGTGGTTTTATTCCAGCATGATGTAATAGGTTGGAGACCTACCCCCCAAGTGTCGTTCCCTCCGGCGACTCATCTTATTTCCTCATTTAGGTTTCTGGTTACTAATGGAAACATTTTCACTAGGTGAAGGAAAATAAGGTTCAAGTACTGATCCAGAGTGAGAATCAATTGTAATGGAGGGGGGGTATGTTTCATTTTTTAACGAGCTTGACAAAGACAATGATCTATTCTCGTACCTTGTGTTTAATTTTTTAACGAGCTTTCCACATAGATGAAAAAATATGCTCAAGACCTCTGCTTGATCATGGCTTCCAAGAGGAAAATACTCTACAAGGAATACATGTCAAGGGAAAAATTTAAGACATGGATTCCAGGAGATCTTCACTAGATAGAAGAAAAAAACTCTAGAAGGAATACATGTCAATGACCTTGATAACAATAGGGAGATCAAGCTCTAATATCCCTATTGAAGAGATGACCATGTCAACTACTGGATCTAAGTCAAGATAAGGGAGATATTTTATCTCGTTCGTGGATGAATGCATGGGGCAGATCATCACATAATTGACCTGCAGTGGGGAAGACATCGTTGGAATGTATGGATTGTTCAAGGAAGGCAGATGGTTGACCATCAGATGAGCATCAATGAATGAAATTTGGTTGATTGTTACTATGTTTCCATTGTGAGGGAAACATATCACTTGAAAGAGAGTGGACACAAAAGCTCTCATAACAATTACATAGTATCACCCAAGGAGCAAGTTAAATTCAAAGGGGTCTTGAACTACCATCACATCGACGTAGACCATTTTTCCTCCCAAATTAATTGGAAATTGAGGAAGGATCCCTAAAGGTTGACTAACTCTTTTTTCAAAGGTCAACATATTTTGAGTCATGGGCGCAAGCTGCAGGGAACCAAAATATTTCCAAGCATTCGTAGATAAGATGCTAATAGAAGAACCTTCATCTGTTATAGTGTTAGGATTATTCCTATCACAAACCTGCACGGTGATTTGGAAAGGAATGTAAGAAGGAACATGGGGTTCTGTCAAATGATTCAAACTAATAGAAATCATTTGATTGCTTGAAGGGGGTGCCATCAGGATGGGCAGAGTGCCCCCTTGTCCAGGTGAATCAATATTAATGAGGTCGACCTGAGCAACATACTCACTCTTTGAATGAGGATTGGGATCGACCGATGATGGAACCGGATCGACCACTTTGGTTGCACTCTTTAAGGGAGGAGTGGGATCGATCAATGGAGGAACCAGATTGAACACTTGGGTTTCACTCTTCAATGGAGGAGTGGGATTGACCAATGACAGAACTGGATCGACCACTTTGGTTAATGGTTAAACTGAGGATGAAGCCATATTGACCACCTGATCAATCGAATTGACCAGGGATGGAAATGGATTGACCAGTCCATAAACTAACAATGCGTTGGAAGAGATATCATGATCACCAGTTGGAAGTTGAATATTTTCCAAAATATAATAAGCCTCATCTATATGAGGAAAAAGATGAGAGTAATGATCACCTTCACATAACAAGCAAGGAAATTTGATAGTTCTATTCTTATTACCAACCTTAATGTCACTAGTTGACGGGGTGTCACTAGCATGTCTGTTAAGCCCTAATATTGGCTCATTACCACTTAATTGGGGCATATTAGATTAGTAATGTTATTTTATTTATGTCAGATTTAGGCCATTAGTTGTGATTTAGATTAGTAATGTTATTTTATTTATGTCGGCTTTAGGCCATT
>ML777462.1:2096415-2125214 GCA_009831015.1 Picea engelmannii | reverse complement strand
AATCAAATCCTGATGTAATGCAAAGAAATTTTCAAATACCTTCTAATATGCTCAATCAGTCATTAAGATATCTTTATTGTTTGCGTATGAATGATGATCAATATAATCACAATGCTTATCTTTGCTAATTATCTTCTTGGTATAAATGAGAACCAAACTAGCATAAGCAAAAATCACACAAACAATACACCCTTCATAGCAATCAAACGAAAAATGAAAGACACAATCAAAGAAAAAGACAAACTTCACACCCAAAAACAAGAGCCGAAGAACAATGATCTTGAATGAAATCAAGATAAAGAGGCCTGTAGGCTTTTGATGGTCTTCACCATGGTTTTACTCAACTGAAGAGAAAAGAAAAGTAATGTATAGATCTCAAGCTTCACTCAATAGGAAAACTCAAATGAAAATAGGTGAAGAAGGCTACAAGATCCAATCAAAAAGGTGTTTGTTCTTCAACAAGACTGATGTCAAGATTAAACAGGAAGAAGAAATGACTCACTAGGTTACTCAGCACAAAAGCCACAGAGGCAAACCCTAAAAAATGCAATTGTGAAGGGTTTTTGGGCCAAAAGGAGGCTGGCGCTCTGTTGCCAAGGGCAAGGAGCGTTATAGCGCTCTGTGTAGGGCTACAAAAAGCGTTGGCGCTGTGATAACACTAGGTCAGGGGCGCCAGGGTCTGAAAGTCCCAGAAATGTCAAACAAAATTCAAAAATTGAGATCTAAACTTGACAAATATGCTGAAAGTGACAGGGTAAGGAGCCAATCAGCTCATGAAACTAATCAAAGAGGGTTAAACTAGGTCTGAAACAATCAAGGGACAGAACAAGGTCAATGAGGAGAAAAATCCAAACAAAGGGTTTTGATTCAAGGTTATCTCCCCAGTGGAGTCGCCAGTTTCTGTTGTAGGAAAATCTGCCTGCAGACAAGTAGATCGACCTCTAGAGCTTGACCTTAACCCTAGATAGAAAAATGCTTATCATGGACACTGACTTCCTTTCAAATCTATCTAAGCCTAATGCATGAGAAGGAAGGATAATAGAAGTACCTTTTAATCGACGTTTTTCCCTGCACGCTCCGAGTTGCGCTCTAATCCTTTTGCTCCTCGCTGAGGTCTGTGGACAAAACAAGATATGACCACTTCCTACTCTACTGACATTAGCTTGAAAACAGATCTACCAATAAATGATAAGTTCATGCAACATCAAACACAAACTAGAAAGAAACAGGCCAAGCTTGTCATATTAATGAGAATAATGACAGCAGTACTTACAATCGTAGATGCGAGTGCGACAACCTTGTCAAGTCCTCTTCGTCTAACCCTTGCCTAAAAGATCCACAACCTGGATGATAGCAGCTTCAATGATTTCTCTCCTTTGGCTGACTGCAAGTTTCCTCCAAGATCATAAGTTCCATATGCTCCATTCTCCTCTCTCTTTACCACCATAGAGTTTGCTTATATAGGTTGGGAAGGGCCTAACCACTTGAGTTATGTTTAGAACCAGTTGGAAACCTCCTCCTTGGATCAGAGATCTTTTGACAAAACCAAGAATTCAAGTTCAACTGCCTCCCAAACTCGAATGATTCTCCCCTTATTCTTCTCACCGGGCTAACAATTTGCCCAGAATGGAGAGCGCTCCCTCAGAAGGGGCATCAGAGCGCTAGAACACTCCAGAGAAGGTCAAGGGAAGCGCCAGCGCTTCAAATCTGAGTAGCGCTTCTACAAAGGGGTGGAGAAGCACTACAACACTTCTGAAGCATGGTAGAAAGGCGCCAGCGCTCCTCAGGCAGTTTTAGAGGAGCGTTCCCCTTCCAAACTCTTGATTAAGAAGCCCTCTCAGGTGTTAAGAGATGTTTGACTTTAGTGAACCAATTTCTTCCTTCAAACCAAGTACATGAGATGTTCCAAGTGCCTCTTTAGTGTCATCATTGTGATAGGATGATTCAACACCATTTGCGACACTTGCGACAAGTGAGAGGCATATGCGACACTTATCTAGTTGAGTGATTTTGAGGTGTAACACCCTAGGGGATTACAACTAAGACAAAATTTGAAAAATAAAGAGATAGAAAAAAATGAATGCTAGATGGATAAATATTAGAAAAATAAAGTCAAGGATGTTCAAATTTCTCTGATCAACAAGCTCTACAAGATTAGACTAAGAAAAACTGAGCAGAAAAGGAGACTAGTGCTCATGTTTCCAAGGGCACAGAGAGTTGTAGTGCTATGATATACACTACATGGGAGAGATGATTGTATATAATCACTCTGATATACACTACAGGGGAGTGCTACCCTTCCTAGAAACTCATAGCATAGGCTTAAAAATCAGAAAATTTGACCCATAACTCCCAGAATTCTATGAAATTTTCAATGCGAAGGAGAGAAAGACATATAGATCAGAATAAAAAATAAAAAATGATCTAAAGGTGGGAAAAAGGCAGAGACGATCCAAGGAAAGACAATTCAATGTCCTTCCCCAGTGGATTTGCCAATTTCTGTTATAGGAAATTTCCCCTATGGATAGGTGAATATCCCCTTGGATTCTAGACCCCTAATACCATGACAGAAAGATACAAATGGACACTAAAATCCATTTGAGATTTGTTTAACTAGAAAAAGGGAGAAGGATAAAAAGGTGATTGTACCTATTTCCTACGTCTGTCCTCACTGCTCCAATTTGAGCTTGATATCCAAAATATTTCACATGGATTGATACCTGCAAAACCACAGACAACAAAGAGAGACAAGAAAACTCCTACTCTACCATGTTAGATTAAAAAAAATCATCTATAATAGACAAGCATATGTAAGGTACACAAAATAGAAGGGAATAGGGAAAGTATATTGATGATAACTTGAAAGAGACACTTACAATCATGGATGGTTTTGCAATAGATTCCCCAAATCCTCCTCATCCAACCCCTTGCTCGAAAGATCTATGATCAGAATAACAATACTTTTGTTGATTGTTTTCTTCCTTTTTCATCATGAGAATGCATCCATTTATAGGCTTTGAGAGGCTAAACCACCTTAGTTATATTTGGGATTAGTTAAGGATATGACTCCATCAGTTGTGGCATCTCCCTTAGATGCAACCTAAGGCTTAGATTCAAGCCAAAACAACTCGAATCATCTCTAGTTGTCCTTAGAAAAAATGGGGATTTGTTCCCATGAATTTCTCAACCAATCGGAGCTCCTTCAAAATGGGCAACAGAGTGCTACAACAATCCCTTCTAGATAGACATAGAGTGCTATCACTCCCTATATATGATCAGGGGAGCATTGATATTCCAAAATTGTTTCAAGATGACAAATTCTCATAGAAAAACTCTTTGTTATGTCTGTTAAATGATGTGGCTTCTTATTCTAACATGTTCTAGAATATGTATCAAGTGTTTCCATGGTGTCGTTTGCAATGCAACATATCCAGAATGAAAATGTGATATTTATGACACTTATGACAAAAGTGTGACACTTACGACACTTGCGATAATGAGAATGTGGCATTATCGAAGTGAGGAATTTTGATGTCTAACACCTACTCTGATAGGGTACAGTTTTGGAAAAATTTAAAATATGTAGGAGTTTTCAGTGATCCCATTATGGTGATAGGGGAAGATCTGAACTTCACCCTTTCCTTAAGAGAAGTATGGGATCTGAAGCTGAGAGAAGATAGACATAAAGATTTTTTTCTTTCTGTTCCAGAGGTGGAAATCCTGGTTGACTTAGAGCCTGTTAAACTCTCTCCTACTTGCTGAAATTTACGAATTGGGAATGATGCAGTAGCCAAGATTTTGGACCATTTCCTTGTCTCTAAAAACCTATTGGACATGGGTTTCATATTTAAGGCAAAATTCGAAGAAGGGGAAGTTTAGATCATTGTCCTATATCGCTAAAATGGAGTTTGAAATCAGAATCACCACCTACACCACTTAAAATCAACCAGGTTTGGTCGACGGAGGAGGACTCTAGGAACTTAGCCACTTCCTCATGGGTGAGGCTAATTCATGATGCTATTGAAGCCTATATGGTGCAATTCAAAGAAAACCTGGAGCATACTAAAGTTGCTATTAAAAAGTGGATCCTGGATTGGAGAGCCTAAAGGAAAAAGGAGTTATTAGAGATTGAATGAAACCTATCACAAATCATGTATGAGGTGGAAGATGGATCCCTTAACAAGGAACAACTTGACAAACTTAAATGTATGGAAAATAAGAGACACGAATGGTTGAAAAAAAAAGAGATGGAGTGGCACCAAAAAAGTTGAGCACTATGGCTTCAAGATGGAGATAATAACACAAATTGTTTTCATCATTTCTCTAACCATCACAGAAACATCAACAATATATGGGAAATAAAAAATGAATAAGGGGTCATGGTTAGTTCATTTAGAGAAAAATAAAAATATGAATCTTGCTTCTTTGAAAACCTCTTTCAAGCTCCTAAGGGATGTCCTATTCAGGATATTTTGGAGGTAGTTACCAAGTTCCAGCCATTGTTCTCTAAAGAAATGAGCATTTCCTTATAAGAAGAGGTAACAGAACGAGAGATGATACAATCCCTCTCCTCGATGCATAATGGTAAAAGTCTGAGCTCGGACGGGTTTACCATGGAGTTCTTTAAATCCTTCTATGACCTATTGAAAGACAGTCTGCTCCTCATGCTTAGAGAATCTCATAGAGAAGGCAAGATATTCGGCCCATTAAATTCAACTTTTCTTTTTCTCATCCCAAAGAAATATAATGCATAAGTGTTCGAGGACTTTAGATGTATTTCTTGTTGTAACGTTGTTTATAAACTAATCGCCAAAATCATAGCCCAAATATTAAGGCCCTTGTTGAGTGAAATTATTGGAGAAGAATAGTTCATATTTCTTCATAATCGGAAAATACATGACGCAGTGGCCATTGTTGAAGAGGTATTCCAGTCGGTGCAAAATAATAATATTAAAGGAGCCATTTTAAAATGGGACCTATCAAAAGCCTATTATAGGGTTAACTAGACCTTTATAAATCTGGTTCTTATACAATTGGGAATGAACTTAAGGATAGTGAATTGGATAATGGGATGCCCTCAAAGCAAGTCATTCATAGTGTTGATTACCAAATATCCCTCTATATTTTTCATATCTTCAAGGGGGTTGTGACAAGGATTCCCTCTTTCCCCTTTCTTATTTCTCATCATAGTTGAATCTCTGAGAAAAATGATAAAAGAAGCATGCTCAAACAATCTTTTGAGAGGTGTAAGGGTATTCTACTTAGAGAGGGTTTCTCATATTTTGTTCGTAGATGATGTTCTCTGCAGTGTGTATGGATACTTATCATATGTTTCAAGACTCAATAGAATCCTTGATTCATACTGCAAAGTTATGGGGATGCAGATTAATCCGTAAATATCTTGCATTGTACTTAACAACTGCTCTGAAGCATAAAAACCTCCTTTATAAATATAATCCTGGCATAGAAAAAAGACCTTGAAGAAGGGATTAAATATTTGGTATTCCATATTAAACATTATTGGTACATGAAGGAGGATTGGGGATGGCTTATTTGTAAAGTGGAAGAAAGGCTTTCTTCATGGGTTAAAAGAATGTTATCCAGAGGTGGTCGTCTTGTACTGCTTAAATCAGTCATGGAAAGTATCCCAATATATTGGAACTCCATAGTGGCCATCCCTAAAGGCATCCTGGATAACATTAGTAGGATAAGATATAGATACTTGTGGGCATACCATAATTCCCATGTGGGTTACCATTTGGAAAGTTTTTCCTCCATAGTTTCTCCAAAAAACCTTGGGGGATGGGGACTTAAAGATATTCAACCCTTTGCTTGTGCGCTGGAAGGATGAAATATTTGGCACCTATCGCAAGGGAAATCTCTTTGGTTTAGATTTTTACACTCAAATTACTTCGCTAATTTATCCATAGAGGAATGGTTTCATTTTCCTGTGAAATCCTCCAAGGGTTCTATCGTGTGAAAAGCATTAGTGGAAGCCTTTCAAATAGTGGGAAATTAGATTGTATTGAAAATTGGAAATGGGAGAAACGTAATATTAGGGGAGGACCCTTGGCTTGGAGAAAGGGATAATTTCAGGCTATCAGACCCTCTGTTTCAACATCTTAAAAACCTCAACCTATTTCACATTCATGATATCCGAGTGGGGGACTCTCAACTCCGAGGAAGCCTGGGCTGGTGTGATTTGGTCTCTTTAGGTTTTACATAGGAACTTCACGAAGAATGGGACTCCTTTATCTCGTGTCTATGTGAAAACTTCATCCTCCTAGAAAAAGAGTCCTCAGACTCTCTCTTCTGGTGTTTTAACCAAAAGGAAGGGTCCTTTACAGTGAAACTAGGATATAAATCATGGAAGGAAGAAATAATTCTACTGAAACCTAAATGGTGGTGGAAGACGATGTGGAAAAGAAAATCTCCCTTAATATGAGAATATCTCTTTGGATTTCCCTGAATAATAAACTTTTGACTTGGGATAATGGAGTGAAAAGGGGCTGGTGCAGCCCAAATGGATGCACCCTTTACAAATGTGATGAGGAATACATTTCTCACTTTTTTGTATATTGTCCTTATGCAGTCTAGGTTGCAAATATGAACAATGAAAACTTAAATTCTGAGTCTAACTAGAACATGAACAACTTGGAAGAATGCTATCAGTTATGGGTCCAAGACAGGCCTGTGAAGCTATTTTAGAGACTGCCAAGCATCATGATTTAAAATATTTGGTGGGCCCGCAACTCAACTATTTTTAAAGAGAAGTGGATTCCTCCATAGGTTACAACAACGATTACGCTCAACCAAGTTGTTGATTTCAAATATGATCCAAAAGAACTTAAGCAGCGTATCCCAATTCCCCCCACCTTACATTATGACATCCACTGGGGATTTTTTGACGAGGCTAGCCAGGGGCACTCTCCTTCATGAAGAGTTGGGGTAGTTCTATTCATCAACAAGAACCATTACATTTACATTAGATATGCACCTAGCCGAGGGATCAATAACAAAGATGCACTAATTGCATTGTGCACCCTTTTGGAGATGAAAAAGCATAAAACATTAAAAGGCTACAGGTTATGGGGAATTGTAAATTGGCAATCGACTGGGCCCAAGGAAAATTATTAATCCAAAATGTCAACCTATCAAATATTATGGGAGATATAAAGTTGGCCTTTTCGTATTTTGAATGGATTTTGTTTCATCAAGTTGTAAGAGAACTCAATTTCAAGGAGGATGATATTTCCAAGGAAGCTCTTTAGTTACAGAGAGGATCATTTGGGTACTATGACTACTTTCATGGTGTGGAAACTGAATCTATGGAGTTCCGTCTCTAGTGCAACTGGCAGTAATTAACAATGTTTTCTGATGGGAAAAAATAGACAGAAGTGGAATGAAAAGTTTTTGTTATAAATGTAAGTTAACAACATATAGGTTGGAGACATGATCTTTTTTATCAAAAATCTTGTAGAGGCTAGTGCGAAAGAATGTAACATGCATATTCCTGGAACATAAAATCTTTTTTCTACAAGAAAAAATAAATTTAATAAAACTTTGTATATAAATATAAAAATTACTATTATATTTAGATTTAACAAACTTAATATTATAAAAAATCTAGTTATTAAATAATGAACTAAAATGTAAGAATGATATCATTAAGTAAAAATAAATTTGTGGAATTATCCTATCAAAATTGTTAAGTGAATTGAATCATTAAAAATTAGTAATAATAGTAGTACTTTAAAAGACACTTCTAAAGTCCTCCAATATATTAGTTATATTTATAATGCATCTCATATATTAACATAGCATATCATATCCCCCGATTATCGGGAAGTGATGAGACATGGGTTCACCTCTCGAGGCAAGTCACCCCCTGTCATCCTTGTAGGTTGGCACCTGCCACCCCCCTTGAACCCCATCAACTCACACCATGGGATTTAACTCCACCACCCTTGCGCATGATTTATACTCCCTGGCTCATTGTCACTTCATTCCTGGTCTCACTCTAATGATGCTACCCTGGTACTTTCATATCCTCTGGTTCATTCTTTGCATGCTCCATTCTCAAGAGGATTCATTACTTGTCATTGTGTCCTATATGGCCTTGATTTCGACACATTATGACCTTGTCCCTCAATCATGATAACACAATGGCCATTCCTTTATGGTCCTTCTATTGCCTTAGTCTCGGTCTCATTCCCTTCTTTTCCATCCACTCCCTCTATAGTTTCCCCTACCCCAACCATATTTTGAACCCTACCTCCACTATCTATTCATTTCCCCATGGCTTCTTCTTGTCCCTTCTTATCCCATGGCTCATGGTGGTTCCTCCTATCACTCTAAGTGGGGATCTTCATGTCGTTCCAGAGGTCACTCAGGTTCTCGACTCATTACTCTGGTCAAGGACTCAGCTAAGGCTTATGAATCCCTCATAACCTTTACATATCTTGTAAATTAATAAATATATATTAATAAATAATTACAACAAATTTAAATTATATAAAGTACAGAATTATATATAATGTTTAACTTATTTTATATACAATTGTATAAAAAAAGATAACCAATTTAAATTTAATCTTAAATTACTTTATAAAGACCTACTCCATCTATCCAATCGAGACCAACTTTAACTCATATCTTGATTTTCTCTCTCTTCAATCTCTTAAGTGCTCACTCAAGACATATATGGTGAATCAATGAAACCAATCTCTCTTCATATATCAAACATATGATTTTGATTTTGATTTTGATTTTGATTTTGATTTTGATTTTGATGCAGGGAATATAAATTAACAAAATTAAAAAAAAATACAATAAAATACAATTTTTCAATGAAAGATATTCTATAGTTTAATAAAACAAATACAATAAAATTCAATTTTTCAATGAAAGATATTCTATAGTTTAATATAGGAGAGATGATTTCATATACATAACGTTATATTAAAAAAGAATTAAAATGATATAAGTAGCCTCCATTATACACACACACACACACACACACACACAACAAGCCTAGATCAATGTTAATCTCAAATCTGTTAAGCGTTGAGAGAGATCAAATATCTATATCTCAACGTGCAAACCTATTTTAGAGTTCAAAATTTGAGGAACGTTTTGCACCTCGAGAGCTCTTGAGTTAAGATGGATCTAGGGTAATTTAAATACTAACCAACTTAGATCCATCTTAACTCTCAATCTATCATGCACCGAAAGGGATCAAATCCATTGAGGTGAAAACCTTTTTTAGAGTGAAAAGCTTGAGGAGAAGTTTCCAACTTAGCATTTGATTCTTCATTGCTTATGATAGATGTGGAGTTAAGATGGATCTACCCTCATTGGTTTCATTCACAAGTAGTTGCATGAAAACTTTAGATCATAATATGTATATGTATATGTTTTGGATGAATTGAATCCTTTGAAATTTACTAACTATCATTTTTAATTTAGAGAGTACTATCAACAAGGACACTACAAAAGTTACATGAGGATTAAGGTGAATAGAAATAAAGTAACAATATTCAATGATGAAGAAGGTGAATAGTAAGAAAGCAATAGTATCATTAAAACAAATAATACATAGATTATGTAGTCACCAATCTCAATATGCATTCTTCAACTTTTCTTTTACCCGCATGTTCTAGCATCCTCATCTTATATGGATTAGAAAAAATAAGTTGATTTAGAAGACTATTCAAACTTTTAACTAAAGATATATAATATCCCAATGAAGGTAATACTTTGTCTCTCTTGTTTTCCAATATTAATATTTTCTTTCTCCAACCTTATATGTTCCCTAGTAATTCTATTTACATTGTATTGCATGATTTTGATTTTAGTGCATTAAATATGTGAATGCACACTATATATCTTATAATTCTATATATCTCAATATTCCATGTTTTTAATGTGCAAATACTAGTAGATAAATCACATCCAAACAAACAGAGTATAAGACTTCAACTTATAATATGTATTTTGAAATTGGTTTTCACTATGTTATTGACAAAGTTATTTCACTTAATAATTTGCACTATCTAAGAGTTGAAATCAATATACATCATTAATTTCCTTGATATCATTTCTTCAATTAATGCATTGAATCATTTTAAACGTATTGTCATTGAAATCAATACTCCCTATTGTTTTATGTTATATCATTTTTAAAATTAATGCAAGTCCCTGATTAAATGCTAAATCATTTTTCATTGTATCATCACTTGAATCAATGCATATTGTTTTGCATTATGTCATTATTTAAATCAATAAAACTAATTGCTCTAAGCCATTTATCATCGTATCTCACTAAAATCAATGCATCACATTGTTTTGCACTATGTCATTATTGAAATCAATCCAACTAATTTCTCTAAATCATTTTTTGTTGTACATCTCTAAAATAAATGCACCCTTTTGTATTGTGTTTTATCATTCTTGAAATCATTTCAAATGGATAAGATGAGAAGAAAAGTTTAATTGGAAGACCATTCAACATTTAACTCAAAATATATAATATTTCACTTAGGACCGTAATCGTCTCTCTTGTTTTCCAATATTAAAAGTTTTTTTCTCCAAACTTATATGCTCCCTTATAATTCTATTTACAATTAATTGCATGATTTTGATTTTAATGCATTGTTTATATCAATTCACATTATAAATCTTAACATTCTATATATCTTAATATTATAATGTTTTTAATGTGCAAATACTAATAGATAAAACACACCCAAACAAACACAATATATGACTTCAACTCATAATATGTGTTTTGAAATTGATTTTTAGTGCATTATTGTTAAAGTTGGAGTTGAAATCAATATAGAGGATTTTTCCTTCATATCATTTGTCAAATTGTATTATCTTCATTAAAATCAATGTATCACATTATTTTGCATTATGTCATTATTGAAATCAATGCAACTAATTGTTCTAAATCATTTTTCATTGGAGTCTCTCCAAAATAAATGCAATCTATTGTATTGTATTGTATGATTGTTGAAATCATTCCAACTTCCTTGTTTCTCTAATTCATCTTTTTTAAATATCATTAATGACATCAATATGCCCTACTATTTTGTGTTATATGAGTGTTGAAATATTCCCTATTGTTTTGTGTTATATGAGTGTTGAAATCAATGCAAATAGTCAATGGTTGATATTGCATTCTTTCTTAGTTTCCATGGTTACAACATATCAATAGTACAAAGATAGACCTTTTGAATTTTGAAACATTCTTCATTTTGATAACCTATTAAAGAATAATTATATATCTTAAGAAGTCTTTCATCCTTATTATTGTGGCTGTGAAAAATCATAATTTGGTATAGTTTGGAAAATACTTTTGAATTAATATTTAACTATCTTAAATCAAACTTATTTTTTTGAGAAATAGCTATTAAAGATTGGTTTTTGTCATTTGGAAATAAAATTGAATCTAATAATTTTTTTGTTGAAGGTTTATAGATTTGGTAATAATTAATTGTATGTTTTTAAAAACTAATTTTGAGTTAGTTTTTTTTTTAGGATTTACTGTGTTTCCTCCTTAATTTTATTGAAAAAGGTAGGAAACCATGGTAATTAACTCTTATATATTTCCAAGTTTTGGTGAGATAAAATATGCAATCCTTCATTTTACTGAAAAAGGTAGACAACCTTAGTAATTAACTCTTATGTATTGCCAAGTTTCAATGATATTAAATATGAAAATTAACAATTATAAGGAGTAAATAAATCTTCCAAGATTTAAGTAATATTATACATATAAAACTTGACAATTATAACACATTAATTTATACAATATGCAATCAAGTTTTAGTGATATTGAATATGAAATTTGGAAATTACTAATGTGTGATCTTCATTTCCTTGTTGCACATGATAAAAGTAGAATAGTTGTTAACTTGCAATGAAATCCCATCATTATTATAGCAATATTATTCATGCCACACTTAAAAATATTAGAGTATGTATTTTCTTACAACAATATATTATCATAAGAATATTGCACTGCATTGATGTGTTCTCCTTGGTTGTAGAATCATATGCAATATAATCATGGTTAAAACAATATTATTCATGGCACACATGAAAAGATTGGAGCATTTAGTTTTTTACAACATAATAGTATCATAAGAATATTGAACTACATCGGTTTGTTCTCCTTGGTTATAACATCATGGATAACATATTCTTCATAAAGAGAGTCATTCCTCCTACTTTGGTGTGTGTTAATTGTATATCTATTAATATTTATATTCTTCCTTAGATCTTAGATAAACTTCGTTGGATAAATTTTAAGAAAATATATATATATATATATTCTTTAGCTTAATTTTTAAATTAGGGAGGACATTGTATATTTACATTGTACATATTTATATCTATCTATATCACTTCAAACATATCTTCAAATTGTTCTATTCCCTTCAATTATTTGAATCTATTAAATTTGTTACAATTGTTTTCTACTTGTTAAGTGTAGAATTTGTGTAACATATCGCTCTTGCGTGCACCAATGTGACTTATTCTTGTGGACACTTGTGTGTAAGTGATTCAGTTCGCTATATGATTGAATGATTCGATTATGGAGCATGATGATGTTTGTGGATTCGATGGTATGTTATTTTATGCTTTTTATATTGGCATGTGCTATTGACTGGTTTTCCTGAGTGTGAAGGACTCTAGACGTTTGAGGATGTCGATGGCATCGATGAATCTCCTTGGACTCCAGATTGAGTCAAGGAGCGGGCGATTATGGTTTGAATGTTTTGATATTACATATGTGGCATGAATAGATAATATGATGTTGATTGTTATCACTGACATGTTTCGTTGATGGATGCAGGCTGACGATAGCTTGCTAACCAGACTCACATTAGGAATAAAGGGGTCACACATGACAACCAGAGATATTGAGGGAGAGGTCTGGCAAGAGCCCTGTCACAGCCTACTAGCACTCCCGCCAAGGCTCGAAATGTAGGTTAACAATTACCAAGTTCGAGAGATCCACGATGTCGTGAGGGAAAATTGTGACAATCGCTCACGATGATTCTAAGGGGCATGCAATAAGCCAGGATCCTTATTCTTTAGAGGCCCTTAGTCTCCCACGAGGTCACCTAACGGAGTATTGACTCCAGGGGTTTGGCGTCCACCAAAATCAGTCAAAAGGCGAGTGGCAACCTTGGAGCACGTAGTCCATCTAGAAGGGCACGTCGCGCAAATAAAACATGAATGGAAGTGAGTGTCACCCTTGGAGCATGTAGTGCGTCTTGAAGGGCACGTTGCAGTTTTTAACTCTGGTAAGTTAATAAACCTAGTACCTAGAAAACTATGCCTCCTTAGGACCTGGTCAGCCTTAAAATGAATGATGGTATAAGTAAAGTTTAATAACTATTTTTCCATTAAAAAACTATCACCAAGACTAGTGAATTTAAAACCTAGGCCTAAGTAGAACTTGTGAAAAAAAAAATGGACATATAACAAGAAGGGGGGTAAAGAAAATTCAAACATTAATAATTAAAGTAAAATTTTAATGAAGGATTAATTTATTAAAAGGGTAATTTTTTGTTTATATCTAAACTTGTTAAATCTGAACTAAGAAGAAAAGGGGAATGTCTAACATAGTAGGGAATCTAGTCTTTAGAACGTTCTAATTGTGAACTCAACTAGGTTTTAAGAAAGGCGTAAGTCATTTAAGAAATTCAAGGGAATAAAGCGACGTCGAGGAGGATTTTTAGGAACGTTTTTAGGTTGGTGAGGGAAATAGACAAATTTAATTAATTAATAAATTGATTTTTTGGTGCAACTAAGGGATCAAGTGACATGTGTACGGGGCATGTTTATCCTAATTAAATTTAATAAAAAGAATCTAAAGAGGGTTTGGGAAACTAATCACTAAGACAACTTTATAAAAAGGGTGGCGGAGGAGGATTATGGATCACAACTAGTAGGCGTAAGGTTACGTTGCCGATATTTTCTTGACTGAATTTTTCTTGTGGGAGTTGGGATGCCCAGCTCGATAGGGAGTGGTAGCTCGAACTTGTGAGGCGAGTTGGGTGCTAGATGTTTCTCTGGTTTTGTGTGTGTGGCCTCTTTGCGGCTCGAGGGGCTCAAGGGGAAGAAGAGTACCCCTAGTGTTGGTTGGAAGGTACCAATGAGGTCTCAGCGATTAGCAAGCAAGGGTTGGACGAAGTGCAAACGCAGGACAACCATTTGGTTTATTTGCCTTCAGTTACAGTATGCATGTGTAAAATTTGCATTTGTAATTAGTTAAATGTTGTTATGGGTTTAGATGTTAAAGAAAATGGTAATGATTTTTGGAACTGTGGTGGGTAAATTTACTTAGAATTGTTGCCTTTAATTGAAACATGTTGGATGTGTGATTCCCTTCCTTTTGTTTTATTATTCTGAGCATTTGAATTATATAATGGAGTTGGGCAATCGTTTTTACTTATATATATCTATATGCAATTGTGCGTGAGCAAGGTGAAGAATTGTAACCCTTGTGATTCTTGATTTATCCTCTAGTTCGGGGTTATTGCTCGGTACACCACGGGATCAAACTTAGCATAGAATTATCTCCCTTCCTGCGGTGGTAGCTTGAGCGCTTAGCCCCTTAAGGTCCCAAATATGTTTTTCTTTGAGATTTCACGAGTTATCCTTTTTATCAATCATTGATGACTATCTCCCTTTACCCTCGAGGAGATTGAGTAGTGCAACCTAGTCACATTATTAATACAGTTTGTTGAATCGATGAAGTCCCTTATCGAGTAGTGCAACGCTTCCAATGGAGGGTTGGCCCTGGATTTCTGTGAGGCGTGGGGTTGCTATCCGATGGAAAAAGATTATTCATTTGAGTGCCTTCCGGTGGGGAAGGGTTGTATGGCGAGTGGAGAACGAGGAGCTTAAGGGCCACTGTTCAAGCCTAATTTGATTCCCTTGTTGGTGGCCATGTTGGAATGGCTTGTTCGTGAGTGGAATGAAAAAACCGATTTACCAACCCATGGCCCTTACAAAGTGCGTTTATCTTGTCATTTGTCTCCCTTAATGTGCAGTTTATTTTTGTACTTCCACTCCAGTGTTAGATCGACTACTCCTGGGTCGTCTCTCCATTCTCATTTTCTACTACTCCTGGGTCGTCTCTCCATTCTCATTTTCTACCTGATCAACGAACAGTAGGTGCGTGCGAGCCTTCATTTCGTGGAAGGCATTACCCTCCCTCTAATATCCTCAAGAACCTGTGTATCTCCCTAGGTCGTGGTTAAATGAATCTTGCCATGAACAAATAGACTGGAAAATTGTTCATTTCCGTCTTCTGAGTAGAAGAGTTACATTCAAACCCTTAAGTCGCATGCCCTGGAAAAGATCTGGGAATGCTGAAGTTGCCTTGGATTCTGAGGAACGGTTTGCAGACCACCTTACCCGCAGGCACCGCCTGTATCTCCTGACAACATGTGTACGTGTTGATTTCTTACGTTTTCGCCTCTGTTCACTTATGCCCCTGCCCCTGTATTTATGTGCTTTCATCTACGCCTCACCCTCCTTGTCTCTGTAAACTTGTTATCTGTGTGCTCTGCGCATCCTTTGTCGAAAGGTCAGATCCTTCCCACAGAGCTCTCTTCATCGGCTATCTCCTGGGATATCTTTTACCTATGCATGAGGAATATTTACGCCCCAACCTCGAGCAGGGAGCATGGCATATATTTCCCAATGGATTTTACCGTTCCCTGCGTTCTTCTCATGAATTGATGAGCTATTAATTATGTTTAGCGTTTTTTCCCTTTTACGCGCAACACTCTGCCAGGAGATTGCTAAGCGTTTCCAACCTGGGGTTTCCTCACTCAGCGTTTGCCTGATTGGGTTCGGTTGTAATTTAAAGCTGAAGGATAAACATGGACCAAGTCTGCGGTTTGCTTTCTTAAATGGTGTGGTTAGTTGTTTCCTTTCTTAAATGGTGTGGTTAGTTGTGATTCGATTGCATAATTAACTTCGTAATAAAATTCAGAAAATAATGAGATTACATCCCCTTTTAGCAACCTTATTTTGGGATTGAAATTAGTTGTTCTATTAATTGAAGGTAGGGGTAATTTATTCCTAATCTACCTTTGTGGTTTACAGTTGGATAAGAATCTAAATTAATTTACCTTGACTCGAAGGGTTTTAAATTAAATTAAATTAAGTCAGTGAATCTGTCCCCATTATAGTGAATTATGAAGTAGATGAATTATTACTTTTATTGGTTGTTATGAAGTAGATAATTTATTATTTTTATTGCCCGTATAAAAATATTTAAGGTTGTTATTGGTCTGAACAAACTTTTACTATTCCTTTGTGTTATTGTTAAATTTCAATAGCTCCTTCTCACATTCATTTTTATGTTGTTGCCTCTAAGTTTAGTTCTTGAAGGAGACTTGAGAACTATTCTTAAGTTCAATGTGCCCTTAGGCTTGGATAGGTTATAAAGGATTGATTGAGCAAGGTACTTGAGTCTCTTGTGCCTTATAACCATGCGGATGCCGAATTGATGTTTATGTTAGACCTTAGACTTCTCGCACACAACGAAACCTAGATGTAAGGACTGATTGTAGAGACTTTAGACTACTTGCGCATAATGAATTCATGATGTGGTGGACAATTGTTAGACCTTAGATATTTTGCGCCATGAATTAATTGATGATACTCTTGCGCCTCAGTTCAAGGCGATGAATAATTTTATGTATTTGGTTAGATTCCTTACACAACTTTGAAATGCAGTCATTTAGCTTGTGCCTCCTCTTATGTTGTCCTTGATGGATTAACAACCTTTATCTGCACCTTTAAACTTCTTAATGTGGTTACATATTTTAGACTTTTGCACCATGGGATTTATGTAATAGTGATGGTTTTAGGTTCGGACCTCTTGCGCAATGGATGTTATGTCTTAATGAGAGTTGTAGATGTTAGATATTGCACATTTGGATTTTGGGTTTAGACCTCAAACTCCTTGCGCCGGTGGATTCTATGCCACGTATGATGGGTTAGAAAATTGTTATCTTACGCCTCGGCTTGTGTCATTGCTTGATTGATTTAAGTGATTAAGTTATCATGCGCCATGGAATGTTATGTTACATGTGTTGGTTCATGAAGATGACGTGTTAGCCTGGTGTCGTAATTAATGTTTAATACCTCGATTTTGGTTACATTATTTAGGTGAAGCTATGTCGATGAAGTTGTTATTTATTGATGTTTTATTTACCTAACACAGCCTTAAAAAAAAAAAAAAATTACCTGTTGTATGTCGCTTGTGTTTTGGTAACAGTGGGGTCATTACATATGGTATCATAGCGAGTTCAACTTTGTGACTGTGGATAGCCACACCTTCCATTGAAGTATACACTTAAATTAATCACTTAGTGAAAAATAAAACTTTAACCTGTCCATGAGTTACTCATGCTTAGAGGACGCCGCGAAGGTTCACGACGTGGTGCCAGGGGAGGAGGCCCAACGCCTCTAGTAGCACCCGTGCCAAAGGGATCCAACCCCCAAGGAGAAGAACGTGTCTTGAGCATGAGAAAATTGTTGTGTGGGATGTGTTGGGTATGACAAGGTGCTTCTAGGGAATTAAAAAAGGCATGGAAAATCCGTTTCTACCGAGATAAGGCCAGGGCACTTGTACCCCTTAGGGTCCACAATGCGCCCCAGTCAGTACTGGTAGCATTCGCGGGGAACTCTAGAATATTAGGTTCCCGCATTCATGTGTGTCACAGATGGCTCAACCGTTGAGGCATGGCTAGAGAGCCAAGAGATGTGCTTCACACTTAGAGATTTCGACCTACAGCACGAAGGTCTGCGTAGGCGGGCTTCAACTAAAGGGGAGCGCTCTTCTTGGAGGAAGACACTCCTACCTCATCTCAACATCGTCGTCAAAGCCGTGTTAGGGAACAGTTCGAGGAATGGTTCCGGGAGAAGTATTTGTCAGAGGAATTCATGGAGCGCTAGCTCGATTAGTTCAATGCCTTACGATAAGGTGGTCGTACGGTGCCGGATTATGAGACCAAATTTTGGAGATACTTTGGTATGCCCCGCATATGAACATGAAGAAGATAGGGATCAGCTAGTTAGTGGCTGGCCTTAACTCCATCTTTCATGCGAATGTGAGAATCTAATGCCTCAGATGTTGCACGATGTAGTCTAGTAGGCCTCTTAGATAAGGAATATTTGACCGCGGGAGTCTGGGTAGGACTCTTACAAGACCATCTGGGCTGACAACATCTGGTGTGCAACAGCATCAGACGTCGACCAAACAAGACATATTGGTATCAAGATACGTCTATGGAACCCTTGTTTACAGCACCATGATGACAGGTTCCTCAGTAGAGAACCCCACTACAAGGGACCACCGCTTCAATAGCAACAACAGTTGGGCCTGTTCAATGGAACAAAATAGGGTTTATGGCTGGTGGGCCAATGAAATATCCCTGATCTCGCTGATCGAGATATTTTCTACTGATCTATTATTCTATATTGCAGATTTGATACACTGGGGGTTTTTGGACGCGTTTTAGTTGTATGTTTGAGATCTTGATGGTTATTGCATGTGCATGTGGGTTATTGCATGTGCATGTGATTTATTTCATGTGCATGTTGGTTATTACATGTGCATGTTGCATATTTATGGTTTAAATGACATATAAAGGATGCATGCAGAAGTAAAGAATATCAACTGCCCAATATCATGTATAATACGGTTCGAGCATGGAAATACAATAGCCTACTAGAAATATAGAATATAAAAGTCAGCTAGATCTCATGGATCGGTACTGAAATACAATCAAATAACATAAAAATACCCGTGATCAGAAGATGATAGCAGATCTGATGCATGCATGGATAGATTGACGAAAATATGTGATTCCGGCGAAGTACGGTAACCGCTACCAGTTGGAAAACTCGTCCGGAAGTTCAGACCATCAGAATACGCTGGAAACTACTCCAAAAGAAGTGAATTGGCCTCTAGACTGAAATGGGTGAGTGCCGGATATCGAATCTGGTCTCTAAGGCACAGGATCTAGACCCCTGGGGGGTTTGCGCACCTCCTGGAACACTAGATGCACCCCAAAGGATTCCACCAACGAAATTTGCTACTATATGGCTCAAAATGATCGTCTTGTCAAATAAGGAAATGGGTCAGAAGGATTTGTCTGAATCTGCTCTGAAACTCTGCATGCAACACCAAATGTCTGTCCTGAAGAGTTGCGCCCTAAATGGTTGAATGAGTCGATATACAAGATTCCACCATCAGAATTTGACGATAGATGTCTCAATAAAAGCGCACTGGCTGGATCTCAAATGGGTTGGAAGGAAACTCCAATCTGGATACGGATCTCGTGTAGCTCTCCAAACCCTCAAACTAACTTGCACCCTCACTGGCTGAGCTATGCACTTTGCAATGGATACTCCTAAAAAGTACGGTGAAATACCTGGATGGTATCTCCAATGGGCTAGGGTGTGTCTTTCAACATCAAAACCGATCAATGGTGGTGGTTTCCTCCAGAAATCCACAAAATAGTAAGGTCGGCTCTTCTCCTCATTTGGGAACTCTCAACATCAAATCATAACAATGCATAATGAATTAGGTTGCTTTACTCTTCCTTTATAGCTTCACGAAACCCTAATTCATTGTTGACCTTTTCCCTTCAATTGACTTTTACTTTATTTTATTATTCCTTGATTATATCACTTAATTAATTAATTAATTAACCATTTTGCCTCAAAAAAGTGATTTATCCATCCTGATGGCTTCTCCGACCACTGAAAGTCACTTCTCATCATCTTCTCCTCTAATACTCTTCCTCCCGATTCCGATGAGCTATTACACTAAGAGGTTTCTCCAAGTAATATGCCCATTATGACCTTCTTAGTGAATTTAATTAAGATATGACCCATAATATCTCAAAATTACGGAAATCGTCGGAATGCAACGAAACCAAAGCCCATCTATGCGGAATGGATCCTGATGATGAATGATACAAGTCGGGCTCAAATAAACCCCTCAATATCTCCCGAACTCTTTGTCACCCCTATCTGGCTACTCGGGCAGGCATAACACTCTGAAATGTTGTAATGTTATAATGTCCCAAAATGGGGACATTACAGCCAAAAAATACTACTTCGGGGTCCCGGAGTACTAGACCGAAGACCGGATGTTGGACATGTGGAGAGCCACATTACACGTGCAATTGTCCAGTTGAGAGGGCCAGATTGGTCAAGTCAACAGGACACACTATCGTTGCGAAGATGGGCAAGGCCCATAGGATTCATGACCGCTATGAATAACCGCTAGGACGAGCACCAATCCACTGTTCTCGGTGCTCGAGGCGTCAGGTACCATCGCCAAATGAACTTTAGTATTTTTTAGACCCCGGTACTACAGAGAGCTCTAATTCTAGTATCGCGTTGAAGGGATTTGGGTAAGGGTTTTGATAGGACGAGTTTAGATTCATTGATGTGGCTAATCGAATAGTTGGAGGAAGGGGTATGAATTGTCTCTTTAACCTAGGGATAGTGTAATGAAGTCTGACCTACATCAAAATCTTAAGATCTTAGGACGACATGATCAATATGGACTAGTGGGAATCGCATGGTGCGATACTAAATGGTAAAATGAGGCGGTTGAGTTGGACTGTCGATGAAGGTGAGAGAAGTGTGATTGTAGGAAGAAAATGGGGAGTATCCCCGACGTTAATTTCTTCCCTAAAGATACAAGAGAGCACGCGCAAGGATGCAAGTTATATGCATACTTAGCACCGAATTTCAAGGGCTTGGTAGAAGGATTAGAAGACCTTCCGGTAGTAAGAGAGTTTGTGGACGTGATCCCCAGAAGAATTACCAGGTGTGTCGCCCAAAGCCAAGATGGAATTTACCATCAACCTAAAACATGGACCTGAACTGATGGCAAGAAATCTTTATGATATGTCGACCCCTGAGTTACAGGAGTTGAAAGTGCAACTGAAGGAGTTGTTGGACCTAGGACTTATACGTCCAAGGGTATCACCTTGGAGTGCTCATGTTAATTTCATATGGAAGAAGGATGAGTCATGGAGACTCTGCTTGACTACTGTCAAGTATTCCTCGACAACATTTTGATACTTTCTCGGATGACAGAATATCAATACAATTTTTTTCGCTTAGTACTACAGTGTTGTGAGAGAACAATTACGGGAAGCGGTTGCAAAACTATCAAGGATTCATTGCTTAGGGCATGTTATCTCCAGCGAAGGCATCATTTTGGATCCGATGAAGGTAGAGGATTATTTGGAGTGGCATGCACCGACGAATGTCCCAGAAGTGCGTGGCTTCATGGGTTAGAGGGATATTATCAACAGTTCATCGAGGGTTCTTCGAAGATAGCATATCCGATTACGGAATTTCCGAAGAAGAACGAGAANAGAGGATTATTTGGAGTGGCATGCACCGACGAATGTCCCAGAAGTGCGTGGCTTCATGGGTTAGAGGGATATTATCAACAGTTCATCGAGGGTTCTTCGAAGATAGCATATCCGATTACGGAATTTCCGAAGAAGAACGAGAATTTGTATGAACCGAGAAATGCACGAAATCATTTCGAATGCTCAAGGAGTTGTTGATGAAAGTGTAGGTATTAAAAGTCCTTGGTGTGGGCGAGTGCTTCTTGGTATGCATTGATGCATCCAAGGAAGTCTTAGACGGAGTCTTGAGGCAAGACGATCGAGTGATCGCTTACATCTCGAGGAATTTAAGGAAGCATGAGGAGAACCACGTGATGCACGATTTGGAGTTGCCAGCCATCATGTATGCCCTAAGAGTGTGGAGACACTACCTAATTGGACAAAAAATCAAATTTAAAATGGACCACTGTGGCATACATCACCTTTTTACGCAAATAACTTGAACACACGACAAAGGTGTTGGTGAGAACTTCTTATCGATTATGATTTTGAGATTCCTACTTAAAAGGAATAATGAACAAAGTGGCAGACGCGTTGAGTCAGAGACCGCACATATTTTCAGTGATATCTCTTCAAATGAATCTACGTGAAAATATTATAACTACAACATGACATTGACTAGTATAAAGAGGGTAAGGAATTTTTCGGGAAAGACACCATGTTGGTACCAAAATTGAGGGATATATTGTGGACAATGATGGATCTTTGAGATATAATAATTGGATTTAATTACAGCCCAACGACGAATTGAGAAGTTTTGATCTTATGCGAAGCTCATAGAGCAGTGTATACGGCTCATCCGGGAGTCACGAAGATGAGGACCGACCTTAATCCCTTATTCTTCTGGAAGGGATAAAGGCAGACATCGTCAATTGAGTGGAGATATGTCTAGAAGGTCGGCAAGGGAAGACTAAACATAGACATCCAACAGGATTTCTATGGCCACACGCCATTCCAAAATCAACATGGGAGGTCATTTCAATGGACTTCACTATTGGATTTTCACTGATGGCAAGGAGGCACAACCCGATTTTCATGACAATTGACACTCTAAAAAAGAGTTCACATTTTTTCCTTGTGCGTACAACACATTAGGTGAAAAGTATAGCTAGAGTTTATAGCAGCAAGATGTTGAGATTGCCACACGTACCAAAGGAATCATATCCGATAAGGGATTGAGTGTTTGCAAGATGATTTTGGACTAGTTTCCCAAGAGGCCTTGGGAACACCACTGAAATTTAGTACAACATGTCCTTGAGCTAGACAGGCTGACCAAAGGAACGAACCAATTTGGGAAGGTTGTGTTGCGTATGTGTGTATTGGACCAAAAGAAACATTGGGAATAGTTTTGGCCACTGGCCGAGTTTGCGTGCAACAACAACCATCAAAGCACCATTAAGATGACACCATTTGAGTTTCCTTATGGGCAACATGGATGATTTTAAGGATGGAAATTTATTTTAAAATGTAGAAACCTTGGTGAATCTTCCTAATCCTTCATATTCTAACTATAAATGTTTGGCAATATTTTTGTAAAAATATTCAAATTTCTAATAATTTTATATAGTTTATATAAAATTTTGGCGATTTTCAAGATAAAATAATTTTATCCTATAGAATTTGGGCGAATCATTTTAAGAATAGTGAATATTGTTTTTGGAAAAACCATGGAAAATTAGCCCATGAGCGAAATTTAGCCCCTAAAATCATCCCTGATGGGCGATCGTGTCAGACGCCTTTCAGTTGGGATCGACTCAAGAATGGGGTCCTGGTAGGACCAGAAGTGATCCAAGAATTGAAAGAACAATTACAAATGATATGAAAGGGGATGGAAGAATCATAGGATCGACATAAGGGTTTGTCGATGCGCATCACATCGACCATAATTATGAAGGGCCTAATGTCTAGTCGTGCCTCATTCTTTGAGGCATTGCACGAATTTTATCTTGTGTCCATGTGTGAATTTAGTTCAGTGATCCTACGCATGAGATTGACTGAGTTCTTGGCTGATATTGGGTAGGGTGTGCTCATGGCAGAACCAATCCTCTTTCTGGACCATCGCATTCGACAGCTACGACATCGAACTATTGATTAGTTCAAGGTCTAGTAGGACAATTATAGTCCACACTCAGCTACCTGGGACGACGCATATGATGTGCGTCATCATTTTCCCTTTGTTGATAGCTAGACATTTAGATATTGTCAGATACTTTATTTTTTCATTTGTACAGTTCTGAAACTTCATGATGAAGTTTAAAACAAGAGGCAGTGTATGTAACATCCCACTCTTGTGTGCACCGATGTGACTTGTTCTTGTGGAAACTTGTGTGCAAGTGATACATTTCACTATATGATTGACTGATTCAATTATGGAGCATGATGATGTTTGTGGATTTGATGATATGTTATTTTATGCTATTTATATCGACATGTGCTATTGAATCGTTTTCCTGAGTGTGCAGGACTCTGGACTTTTGAGGATGCTGATGGCATCAATGGATCTCCTTGGACTCTGGATTGAGTCAGGGAGCGGACGATTATGGTTTGAATGTTTTGATATTACATATGTGGCATGACTAGATATTATGATATTGATTATTATCGTTGACACGTTTCGTTGATGGATGCAAGCTGACGATAGCTTTCTAACCAAACTCATATTAGGAGTAAAGGGGTCACACATGAAAACCAAAGATATTTAGGGAGAGGTGTGGCAACAACCCTGCCACAACCTACTATCACTCCCATCGTGGCTCGAACTGTAGGTTAATGATTACCTAGTTCGAGAGATCCACGATGTCGTGAGGGCATACTGTGACAGTCGCTCACGATGATTCTAAGGGGCATGCAATAAGGCAGGTCCTTATTCCTTAGAGGCCCTTAGTCTCCCACAAGGTCACCTGATGGAGTATTGACTCCAGGGGTTTGACATCTACCAAAATTAGTCAAAAGGTGAGTGGCATCCTTGGAGCACGTAGTGCATCTTGAAGGGCACGCCGCACAAATAAAACATGAATGCAAGAAAGTGGCACCCTTGGAGCACGTAGTGCGTTTTGAAGGGCATGTCGCAATTTTTAACTCTGGTAAGTTAATAAACCTAGTACCTAGAAAACTTTGCCTCCTTAGGATCTGGTCAGCCTTAAAATGAATGATGGTATGAGTAAAGTTTGATAATTATTTTTTCCTTAAAATACTGTCACGAAGCCTAGTGAATTTAAAACCTAGGCCTAAGTAGAACTTGTGAACAAAAAAAAATTAAATGGACATATAACAAGAAAGGGGGGGGTAAAGAAAATTCAAACATTAATAATTAAAGTAAAATTTTAATGAAGGATCAATTTATTAAAAGGGTAAATTATTGTTTATATCTAAACTTGCTAAATCTAAACGAAGAAGAAAAGGGGAAACTTAAGGAAAAGGGGAATGTCTAACATAGTAGAGAATCTAGTCTTTGGAACCTTCTAATTGTGAACTCAACTAGGTTTTAAGAAAGGCGTCAATCATTTAAGAAATTTAAAGGAATAAAGGGACACCGATGAGCGTTTTTAGGATAGATTGATTTTCTGGTGCAACTAAGAGATCAGGTGACATGTGTACGGGGGAGGTTTATCCTAATTAAATTTAATAAAAATAATCTAAAGAGGGTTTGGGAAACTAATCACTAAGGAAACTCTATAAAAAGGATGGCGGAAGAGGAGTATGGATCATGACTGGTAGGCATAAGGTTACGCTACCGATATTTTCTTCACTGAATTTTTCTTGTGGGTGTGGTAGCTCGACCTTGCGAGGCGAGATGGGTGTTAGATATTTCTCTGGTTTTGTGTGTGTGGCCTCTTTTTGGCTCGGGGGGCTCAAGGGGAAGAAGAGTACCCCTAGTGTTGGTTGGGAGGTACCAATGAAGTCTCAGCGGTCAACAAGCAGGGGTTGGATGAAGCGCAAGAGTGGGACACCTCTTGGTTTCTTTGCCTTCGGTTATGGTACGCATGTGTAAAATTTGCATTTGTAATTAGTTAAATGTTGTTATGGGTTTAGATGTTAAAGAAAATGGTAATGATTTTTGGAACTGTGGTGGGTAAATTTACTTAGAATTGTTGCCTTTAATTGAAACATAGTTGGATGTGTGATTCCCTTCCTTTTGTTTTATTATTCTGAGCATTTGAATTATGTAATGGAGTTGGGCAATCATTTTTACTTATATATATCTATATATAACTATGCGTGAGCAAGGTGAAGAACTGTAACCCTTGCGATTCTTGATTTATCCTCTAGTTCGAGGTTATATCTTTGTACACCACAGGATCGAACTTAGCATAAAATTGTTACCCTTCCTACAGTGGTAACTTGAGCACTTAGCCTCTTAAGGTCCCAACTAGTTTTCTCTCTGAGATTTCACGGGTTACGCTTTTTATCAATCATTGATGACCATCCCCCTTTACCCTCAAGGAGCTTGAGTAGCGCAACCCGGTCACATTATTAATACATTTTGTTGAATCGATGAACTCCCTTATTGAATTCTACAGGAAATGATTCCAATGGATGATTGGCCCTAGATTTGTTTGAGGCGTGGGGTTGCTATCTAGTCGAACAACATTATTCAATTGAGTGCCTTCTAGTGGGGAAGGGTTGTATGGCGAGTGGAGAAAAGGGAGCTTAAGGGCCACTTTTCAAGCCCGATTTGATTCCCTTGTTGGTAGCATTGGTTTCCATGTTGGAATGGCTCGCTTATGAGTGGAACGAAAAATCTGATTTACCAATCCGTGGCCCTTACACAGTGTGTTTATCTTGTCATTTGTCTCCCTTAATGCACAGTTTATTTCTGTACTTCCACTCCAGCGTTAGATCGATTACTCCTGGGTCGTCTCTCCATTATCGTTTTCTACCAGGACAACGAACAATAGGCGCATGCGAGCCTTCATTTCGTGGAAGGAATTACCCTCCTCTGATATCCCCAAGAACCTGTGTATCTCCCCAGGTCATGGTTAAACGAAGCTTGCCAGGAACAAATAGAATGGAAAATTGTTCATTTTCGACTTCTGAGTTTCTATGATCCACCCTTGCTAGTATAAGACTTACATTCAAACCCTTAAGTCACATCCCCTAGAACAGATCTGGGCGTGATGAAGCCGCCTTGGATTCTGAGGAACGGTTCGTAGACCACCTTACCCGCAAGTACCGCCTGTATTTCCTGACAACACGTGTACGTGTTGATTTCTTCCATTTTTCGCCTTTGTTGACTTATGCCCCTGTATTTATGTGCTTTCAGCTACGCCTCACCCTCCTTGTATGTGTAAACGCATTATCCATGTGCTCTACACATCCTTTTTCGAAGGGTTGGACCCTTCCCACAGAGCTCCCTTCATTGGCTATCTCCTGGGATATCTTTTACCTCTACGTGAGGAAGATTTATGCCCAACCTCGAGCAGGAAGCCTGGCATATCTTGCTCCACAGAGTTTACCTTTCCCTACGTCCTTCTCGTGAATTGTTGAGCTATTAATTATGTTCAGCATTTTTGCCCTTTTACGCGCAGCGCTTTTCCAGGAGACTGCTAAGTGTTTCCAACCTGGGGTTTCTTCACTCAGTATTTTCCTGATTGAATTCGATTGTAATTTAAAGCTTCTCCAGTTGCACTGAAGGATAGACATGGACCAAGTTTGCGGTTTCCTTCCTTAAATGGTGTGGTTAGTTGTGAGTCGATTGCGTAATTAACCTCACAATAAAATTCAGAAAATAATGAGATTCCAACCCCTTTCAGCAACCTTATTTTGGGATTGAAATTATTTTTTCTATTAATTGAAGGTAGGGGTAATTTATTCCTAATCTACCTTTATAGTTTAAAGTTGGATAAGAATCTAAATTACTTTACCTTGACTCGAAGGGTGTTAAATTAAATTAAATTAAGTCAGTGAATCTGTCCCCATTATAGTGAATTATGAAGTAGATGAATTATTACTTTTATTGGTTGTCATGAAGTAGATAATTTATTATTTTTATTGCCCGTATAAAAATCTTTAAGGTTGTTGATTGCACTGAACAAACCTTTACTATGCCTTCATGTTATTGTTAAATGTCAATAGCTCCTTCTCACATTCATTTTTATGTTGTTGCCCGTAAGTTTAGTTCTTGAAGGAGACCTCAGAACTATTCTTAAGCTCAATGTACCCTTAGGCTTGGATAGGTTATAAAGGATTGATTGAGCAAGGTACTTGAGTCTCTTGCGCCTTATAACCATGCGGATGCCGGATTGATGTTGATGTTAGACCTTAGACTTCTCACACGTAGCGAAACCTAGATGTAAGGACTAATTGTAGAGACTTTAGACTACTTGCACGTAATGAATTCATGATGTGGTGGACAATTGTTAGACCTTACATCTTTTGCGCCATGAATTAATTGATGATACTCTTGCGCCTCAGTTCAAGGCGATGAATAATTTTATGTATGTGGTTAGATTCCTTACACAACTTTGAAATGCAGTCATTTACCCTGCGCCTCCTCTTATGTTGTCCTTGATGGATTAACAACCTTTATCTATGTCTTTAAATTTCTTAATGTGGTTACATATTTTAGACTTTTGCACCATGAGATTTATGTAATAGTGATAGTTTTAGGTTCAGACCTCTTGCACAATGGATGTTTTGTCTTAATGAGAGTTGTAGATGTTAGATCTTGCGCAATTGGATTTTGGGTTTAGACCTCAGACTCCTTGCGCTGGTGGATTCTATGCCACGTACGATGGGTTAGAAAATTGTTATCTTACACCTCGGCTTTCGTCATTGCTTGATTGATTTAAGTGATTAAGTTCTCCTGCGCCATGGGATGTTATGTTACATGTGTTGGTTCATGAAGATGATGTGTCTGATCCAGATTATTTTGAGAACGACATGAAGACAGAAATATAAACGAGATATAACAATGAAATACACAAAAATATAGAAGAGAGCACAAAAATACAGTGAAACCCAACTTCTATTGCTGAATAAGATAGAAAAACACCGTAGAACACAAACTGGAAAAATGGGGTAGCTTATCTNTGAAAAGAAAGAGATGTTGGCTACGCTTCCTTCACAAGAAGCTTTACATCACACTCCATTGCATGCTTAAAGGGCCTCCTTCACCTCAATTATATAGGAGAGAGTGAGAGGAGAACAATTCCCATGATGCATGTGGGATAAATTGGACTAAGTTTCTAAAATGCCATAGCATGTAAAATACTAGTACTTCCTGAGCAGTCACCCATCCCAATACTACTCTAGACCGAGCGCGCTTAACTGTGGAGTTTTAATGGGATCCGATGCATTAACACTATGTTGTAG
>ML777462.1:2073463-2092781 GCA_009831015.1 Picea engelmannii | reverse complement strand
AACATGCTTACGATGCCAAAAAATATTATCCTCCATAAATTCTATTTAGATACGATTGAAAATCCAACAGAAATCTTAAACATGCTTACAATGCCAAAAAAATATAGATCTGCAACTCTGCGGGAAACATTATCTTTCTGCTCTATATCCAGAGTGCATAGCCTTAGGGAAAAAACAAACGCCCGGGATCTTAAATTTCTTGAAAAAAAAATATAAAAGTCAAAGCCAGAAATTATTAAATGCAATCCAATAGAAATTTTAAACATGCTTACAACGCCAAAAAATATAGATCTGCAACTCTCTGGAAAACTTTATCTTTCTGCTCTGTAGCCAGAGTGCATACTCTTAGGGAAAAAACAAACGCATGGGAATTTATTTAGCTTGTTTTATAAATAAGGGAATTTCATATACCAATTAGATATATAGGTATAGCTTGATCTTGATCTTAAAAAATTATTATTATTATATAACCTATTTATTACTCTAATTATAATTGTTTAGTGCATAAAATTTAACTACATAATAAATATATACTAGCTTACGAACTTGAATATGTACAATTTTATCACTATTAAGAAAAAAAATTATTATGTACTCACATAATCTTTCATCTTGCTCTTGTTTCAGCCCAGGACGAGGTTTCTTTTACTGTAACTTTGTTTCAGCCCAGGACGAGGTTTCTTTTACTGTAACTTTTCAGATTATCGTGTATTATCTTAGTTAATTTTTTCTTCCAACACCAGTCTATTTTTTTACTCGGACCACTAATCGCTCATGTTATGTCATTTTATAATTGGTAATACAATCAATTTCGACGATGTGCGTTCACAATAGATATTAAAAAGGGCAAGTGAAACAGTCATAAAAAGAACCATCTATTCTCGTGAGTACACCAATCAGACAGAATCAATTTGAAAAACTATTTGACTGAGCAGCAGAGATCCAGAGAGAAATCTTCTAATCTAAATTCTAGTTGGTTAACATAGATGAAAATTCATTGTACTGCTCAATTATTAATGGTTGGTGGCCAATATCCACTATGCTATGCAATAAAGTTGAATATTCACTATGCTATGTAACAAAGTTGACTCTGTCATTCAATAAAGTTTATTGTCAATATTATTTTTTTTATACAGTTGAATATCCACTATGTTATACAACGAAGTTGACTCTGCTACTCAATAAAGTTTATTGTCAATATTATTTTTTTACACAGCATTCAATACCAGATAAAAGTACGTACTCACTAATGCCAATATCCAACCTGCTATGAAACATTTATACAGTATTCAATACCAAGTAAAGATGAATCCTCACTGAAACCAATATCCAACATGCTAAGCCGCATTGAATGCTGCAAGAGGTAGATTATAAACACTGTAATCTACACCACCAGATTACAAGGTCGGTTCGACCCTGAACCGACATATTACACATACTATCAACGAATTCCTGTACTTCGTTACTTTTGTGCATTTTACAACACTGCCAAGCATTGCATATTTTCTTACATATGTAGCATTGATTACTTAATAACCCAAGCGACTTGCCCTCTTTCAAATTAATTCAGTCGTTAAGCTCTTCTGCAAACTATTAAATGCATCAGATGAAGATCGTCCCTTCAACTTTAATGCAGATCTTATTTAGTAACTATACCCTCCTATATAACGTCTTCCTTTTGAAAACTATTAAATGCGTCAATCGAAGATCGTCCAACTTAGCCTCGCCCTAATGCACACCTCATTTCGACACCATACACTCCCAAAGTGACCAGAGCATTAAAATTCATTGCCAAGAATCATGAAGGAGAAAGCCGTCCTTTTACTTCAAACCACTAATCCATTGCCCCCAATAAATTATATTTAGATACGAGTGAAAGTTCAACAGAAATCTTAAACATGCTTACAACGATAAAAAAAAATATATATATCTGCAACTGTCCGGAAAACTAATCTTTCTGCTCTATAGCCAGAGTGCATACTGGTAGGGAAAAAACAAACGCCCGGGATCCTAAAATTCTTGAAAAAAGATATAAAAATATGCGTAAAAAACTATTAAATGCGATTGAAATCGAAATTACAGTAATATAACGCTCACGCCCAACACTCGATGATTCAGATCTTGACGGATGTGCACCAAACATTTTAACGCTGAAAATTCTGAAATGTCAATAAACACTATATGAACAGGATAACAATGACATATCTTTATTTATTTTCATCACACTGCAAAAATCATATTTGTCTCCGAACATATTGCATTGGCCATACATATCGAACTACCGGGGAAAACAATTTAGAATTGACGTAGAAATGTTACATACTGGCGTTGACAGATATGCGTCCATTTTCTAAATGTCAAAAAATAAATTTGCAGATGCGGTCTTTTACCTTCATCCTTTACTAAATTAAAATTCTGATGATTTTGCAGGCGAGCTTGAACTTTATTTCCATTATTCTAAAGGAATAAGAACTTTACAGGGATACATGCTTCCTCCTATGCAAAAAACAAATAAAGCAGAACTAAAGACAATGAACAGGCAAGATTTCAAAACGTCTATAGAGTCTAGATCTACCGTTTTTAAAGGATAATAAAGTTCTATGATTTAGATATAAAATAGCGTCAGAGATTATATACATACTTATAATATGCTAGATCTGCCTGTGCACGTTGAGGATATTTGGCCATGGTAACAGCTTGGTCAGTAATAACTGCCTTGTTACTTTTATCTGCGAAAACCTAACACCTATTTAAATAGCGGCAACTCCGCTGGTAAACTATTCAGATCCAGGCCTTCCAGGTCCGGATTCGTACTTGACTCCGGTATCAGAATCTTACTCGCGTGGCGAACTACTTCTTCCTCCTCGACCCGCCCATCTTCAGCCTTCAAGGCGGACAAGCTAGCCTCGACGCGCCGGGTTCCATTCCAGCGGCTTGAGAAATCCTCCCACTCGAATGACGGGCGCCAGGACGCGTTTGACGCAACAGTTTTGACGGATTTTACAGAGGGTTCTTGGCGGTTGAGGTGATTACGAGTCCTGAAGCAGTACCTGTGTGTTGCCTCGATTCGTTTCAACAAAGCGAAGAATTCTTCGAAGCTGTCGCCGTCTCTGCCCATGCAGGGTCGCTTCGGAGTGGGAATGATGTAATCGGCCTCCGCCTCCCCTCTATTCCTAATCCAAGGTAATGATGATTCCAGAGGGCGCTTCGTCGCGGTTTCCCTGGACTCGTCCATCACAAGTGGCGGATGGGGATAGATCCTGGAACCTGTGAATAGAGATTATCTCACGGACCTTCGGCTAAGCAGACAGAGAGGGATGAAAATATCCTTCCTTCGTCCTTCTCGGGGTTTATGAAAGCAAGCCGGGACGTCCCACTTGTGGTGAGAAGAAAACCAGTACGAGATGTTCACCTGTTCAATACGGCAGGCAAGCATGGGTTCAAACAGTTTCTAGCTAAATAGAGACCATTGCCTTCCTTCAATAGCTGACACAGGAGAATGACAGGCCAGTAGCCTGCCAAAATAAATAACCACCACCTTGCCACCGCTATTCTTACGATGAGCAAGAATACAAAGCGCATCGTGCTTTTGTTCATCTCCATCATTGATCGGCCGTTTATTTAATTTACATGATTATGCAGAAAGTACACCTATTGACAATGAGCACAATTAATCACCTTTTAATTTCAAATTCTAATCTAATGGCTAAAAATTGAAGATGCTGGCATATTCTTAGTCGTCCTCCCAAATCAATGAATGTGATTTACTCTTCATAACTTCCTTGTATTTTTGAATACATCCGTTACCCTGTTTACTTTTTAACATTTACCTAATCATATTAAAAAATTACTCTTTCACCATATATTGCCAAGTTTCAGTGAGAAATTACTCTTTCACCATATGATTGCCACGTTTCAGTGCGTTTCATTCTCTACCCCTAATTTCCTCACCTATCCGGGGGTTTCATATTGGATTGTCGACCGCGTTTTATTTTCTGCATGAGCGTTGTAATGAATGTGGAGCATGGTACAGTTTTTTGTTGCTGTATTTTTACAGTTTATTTAAGACTTAGCTCGTTAAATTTTAATGGCGAAATTACAGCATACAGGAGAAGGTTAAAGATTGTCGTAGAGCAGGAGATGGCACCTTCTGCGAGCCGCTTGAAATGCCAATGCTAACACTAGAGCTTTCCATACTGTGCTAGTCCTCATCTTGAAAGGTAAACCCTAAATATCAAAGCAATCAGGACAATGCAATGCCATGGTACGCAGCATAACCCAGATATATAGATAGTTTTTGTGCCTGAAATGGTTCAGATTTCGTGCAAGACACGATGGATCGATGAGTAACTAACTGTTAGCATGAGGAGAGTAGATATCTTTCTTTTCAGATTTTGACGAAATGCAAAGTTCAGTGGATAGACTTATTTGAATATATTTGCATATCTCTCTTTGTTGTACTGTTATATAGTGGAGGCGGCCAAAATCATGTTTCATATTTAAAGTATGATTCGTGGTGGGGTTAGCAGCGTCCGCGGTGACAAAGGAAAGGCAAGGGAGAAGATCAAAGATCGTCGTAGAGCAGGAGATGGCACCTTGTGGGACGCCCATTACTGTCGCTTGAAATGCAGATAGGAATTTAATGAAATATAGATTTACCTTGTTTTGGTTTTGCATGAAATTAGATAGAAGGCCAGGATGTGTAGGAATAATGGGTAAAGAAAATGTTGATATGAAATAGCAAATTTTATTTACAAACAATATTAAAGTTAGGTTTAATTATTTAAAGTTAGGTTTAATAAATTAAAGATGTCTTTCGGCGTTTATGAGCCACAATTATGTGGTTGTGCTAGTTATATTGATGTTAATATGAAGTATTATATATATATATATATATATATATATATATATATATATATATAACTAGCACAACCACATAATTGTGGTTGATCAACGTCGAAAGGTTGATAAGATGAAAAGAATCTTTAAAAGAATATATTAAATTTTATTATTGATTAACAAATAAACGGTTGAGCTTCATTTATCTGGGGTTAATATTTTAATGTCTGGCAATCAGTTAGCTATCAAAGTAATTTTTAAATATGATTAGGTAAATGTAAAATAGTAAACACATAAACGGATGTCTTTATAATAGCTAGGAAGTTAATGATTGAAATCAGAGTCATTTATTTTGTGTGACTACTAAGAATATTCCAGCCATATTTAATCCTGTCCATAGAAAACTTATTAAGCACTAAACCCCTATTAAATCTGTCCATTGTCAATAGGTATACGCCTTTCAGTGTAATTATTATAAAAATTATTTATGATATACAAATAATTATTTAGATTGATTGATTATTATATTACATAATAAGCATTTAGATAAGTTGTGTTGACTTAAAAGGTTAGGAAGGTTGGTAGTGTGACAAATATTTTGAAATTGAGATCTAATATCAGGGCAATCTAAAAGAAAGTGTTTTTCATCTTCAACCTTCTTAGTATTACAAAGGTGACACACTCTTTCATCCTATGGGGTTTTAGGAATTGACCAACGCCAAGTTTAGCTATGGAGCTCATGAGAATTAGTGTTTATTTTAACAATGCTTATTTTTTTCTTTACACTTGTCAAAACAGAGAGATAACCTTAATAATGTAGATTATGGTTGATTATCTCCTTATAATGCCTTAATTTTATTTTTTCCTCTAACTCTTTATCACACCAGAGTTTCTCCTTAAATTTTGATTTAATAACATTTTTAATAGTATCCTTATTGTGTGAAATGGTCTCTTCCATGATTCCCCAATGGCTTAGCCAAGACTCAGCATCTTTTTGTCATCCTGTCATCCCCGCGCTGGAGTTTGAAGCAATTTTAGGAAGCCTCTTGTATTCCATGTTGTTTAACTTGTTCTTATACATTAGGTATCTAGTCATAGTTGTGCTCTCAATGGGGGAAATGTTTGCCTCTAAGAGGAGGATAAGATAGAGTATATTTCCTTTAATTTTGAGATTATAAGTTATGTAATTATTTTGGATTTGCTCTATCTTTCTCCAGGTATATTGCATCCCCAATCTTCGAAACCATATAGAATAACAGGTGTAACAAGAGTCTCAAAAATAAGTTTCTTCTTATCCCATATCCAAAGATCGACTTCTTTACAATTGTTTTCAAGCCCATAATAAGTTTTCCATTCTCCAATTATCCTTTTCTCAATGCTATAATTCCAGTTGAGCTTGTGGTGAATATCCATTCCAAGATATTTGTTTGAAGTTACTTCCTCCAAGTTTTTGTTGTCATATATGAAGGTATCATAACTGATCTTATTGGATTTAATGATCATGACTTAAGTCTTGTTAGCATTAATAGTCATACCCATGTTGGAACAAAAATCCTTGAGCATTCTTATTTTTTTTCCAAGATCATGGGGACTCCTCAACATAAGAACCATATCATCAACATAAACAAAAAGATTGATGACTATACTAGTGAAAGTAGGGTCGACACAACCTGCTTCTTCCAATCAATCTCCTAACTTGTCAATGTATATGACAAAAAGGGTAGGGGATAAGGGACAACTTTGCTTGACTCCAATATTGCAGTTAATTTCTTTCGACCAACCATCAATGTTATTAAACATGGCAATAACATTCTCATACAACCATAATTAACCATATATAATATACCAATTATTGTATACAATAATATATAATATGGGTGAGTGCAAGTTAATGATGGTCTCTCATGATGCGTTGGTGGCAATGCAAACCTGAAAAAAAAAAACAATCTATTTATTTAGAGGGATTATTCAAGGTAATTTTACAGTGAATTTGAATATGGTGTAAGAAGATGAAATATAGGAAATTGAATTAGCTTTCCGAATATACAATTTTTATTCATAGAAATTGTGAATAACTAGGTCAAATTTGATTTTTTCTAACAGTGGTATCTTATTTTTCCAACAAAATATGAGGTATATGTTTATGTTCATGCAAGTGTTGAATATCTTAATGATGAAATTTTGTTCCAAAAACTTGTATACTTATAGAAAACCTGTTTTTCTTGTGCCGTTTTTTTTTTTGGAAATTTTTAATATTAATTTTATATCTTTTAAAAATGATCAAATTCCCCCGGATGGGGTGACACGCGACGCTCCATTGACACTGGGCTTAGCATTAATCCATGGCATAAATGTTGATGGTCGCCACCCACAAGCCTGCATTTACGATGGTGGACGGCCATAACAACAGTTATACGATGGAGGGACACCTCCCTCGCGCGATCACTCTCGCTCACAGCGCACTCAGCATGACAGGGTTTAAGGAGGGTCAGGTGACTTCGGCCTCTGGTAATTTGTTTTTTCATGTTCCTGGATAGAGTGGGTCTGCTCCTGCTTCGACTCTCCTCTTCGTATGGGAGCTCTGGTGCAGTCATGTTTCCCTCTTGTCCTGGATCACTCCCATCTCGCTGCATTTCGGTGAGGAAATTCCTGGCATTTTTCTTTTTCATGTGCCTGGGCAGAGTGGGTCTGCTCTTGCTCTGACTCTCCTCTTCATCTGGGAGCTCTGGTGCAACCCGACATCCTTCTCGTCCTGGATTACCCCCTTCTCGCTGCAACCCCTCTGTATAGTCATCTATTCCCCGACAATTATGGCCAGAAAACGGGGCAGGTCTCGCCGTGGCTCGGCCTGGTACACCCACAAGGCGCAGCGGCAAAGGAAAGAAAAGTTGGAGCGTGCTCTGGCGATGGTGACCTCCATTCTCCGAAAGAAGGCTCGAGCTGAGAAATTGGCGTTGCACGCCATCATTGCGGAGACAGGAGCCGGATGCAACAACGAAGCCACAACAAGTAAGCCGGGAGACAGGCAGGAGGAGGGTGCTGAGGACGCGTTTCCCACCTGCTAAGTGGAAGAAGTTTCGTTCATGGAGGACTTGACGACCACCCTGGAGCCCCAAGCCATGGAGGCGACACACCGGGATGAAAGCGGCCCAAAAATCGCTCTGGCAGATGACATCCCCGGGTGCATTGTTGAGGAAATTCCCTGGCCGGGTGACTACAGCCCCACTAGCCATGATATGCAGGCAACGTTCAAGGAAGAAATGCGGGATGCCACCAGAGAAGAAGTGAACGCAGACAACAATCGCCCGGCGAGGAAGGAAGACGTGGATGGTGCAGAGCTGATGGAGCTTGACGCTGGTATGGGAGCGACCGTGGATTTGAGGGATGTATCCCTCAACGATGTGGGTGATGGTTTGCATGGCTCTCTCCTCCGTGCAGAGCATCTGGCTCTGGTGTTTGAACTCTGAGGCCACATGGAAGACCTGGAGCATAGAGCCCTTCTCATGGGCCAGCGTCTGGACCTGCTCCTTGACGCGTACTCCAATGTTCCAGCTAAGCGGAAGTGCCCTCTCTGCGCGCAATCATTTTCCATCCTGACTGGGTCCACGTCACTGGGTATCTAGGTCTTTTATGATTTTCCTGGTTCTTAGTTTTTTCATGTTACTGTTTTATGTCCATTTGGACTATAGCCATCTGTCTTGGTTTCCTCCAGGCAGGACAGATGCTATTTTGTTTCCTGTTTTATCATGCTACTGTTACATGCTCTCCAAATTATGCTGGTTTCCGGTAAATCGGAAACATTTTTGGTGACTCAGACCTATATCACTGTATATTTTGTCAAAGTTTCTTCGATAATTTAATATAGTAGGTTCCACCTTTTTAATTTTTTTTTTTTTTTTTTATCAAAGTCAACATCTGCCTAAAATTACAACGTCTTTTGTTTGTGCAGGCTAAGAGGGTCTTAACATGATCAAAACATTTTATTTTTTTTAGGTCATAGGTATCGATCTCCTCTAGTGCCACATCTAACTCATTTAAGAAATGGTTAAGCCGAGAAAAAATTATAGTAGAAATAAAAGAGGTATGTATTCTAGGATTTTGATATGATAAATAAAGAGGGAAAGAGGAAAGAAGGATGGGGGAGAGAGAGGAGGAGAGAATGAGGTGGGGGGAGAGAGAGAGAGAGGGAGGGAGGGAGTGAAAGAGAGGGAGGGAGGAGGGAGAGAGAGATAGGGAGAGAGTCAAATATGGGGGATATAGAGAGGCAGTGGATGTGAGAGTGTGAGGCATGACGAGGAAAGGTCTAGGTCTAGGCCATGGTCTAAGTCTAGGTATAGGTATAGGTCTAGGTCTTGGCATGCCTTGCCAGGTCTAGGTCAAGGGAATTTATTTCCTTACCCTTCCTTGCCTTGCAATGTACCACTCTTTCTAGTATTCGAGAATGTGGGAGGGAAAGAGAGGAAGTCAAATAGGGGAGGTAGAGAGTGAATGTGTAAGGGTGTATGTGGGAGAGAGAGGTTGAAAAAGAGGGGAGGTAGAGATTTAGTGTGTTAGAGTGTTAGATTATGGGAGGGAGAGAGAGGAAAACATAGAGGGGGAATATACAGTGTGTGTGCGAGAGTGTGGGAGGGAGAGAGAGGTAGAGAAAGAGGGGAGGTAGAGAGTGAGTATGCTAGAGTGTGGGAGGGAGAGAAAGGAAGACATAAAGGGGGGATATAAAGTGTGTGCGGGAGCGTGTGGAATAAAAAGAGGGGAGATAGAGAGAGTGTGTGTTAGAGTGTGGGAGGGAGAGAGAGGAAGACATAGAGGGGTGCTTGAAAACATGTGTCCGAGAGTGTGGGAGGGAGTGAGAGAAAGGCATAAAATGGAAATAGAGAGACTGTGTGAGAGTGTGAGAGGGAGAGATAGGGAGATAGAGAGGGGGGTAGAGAGAGAGAGAGATATGTTGGATATATAGAGGAGAGATAGTGGGAAGGAGGGGGAGATAGAGAGAGAGGGAGGAGAGGGGGAGAGAGAGAGTGTGTGAGAGTGTCAGAGGGGGATAGAGAAATAAAAAGAGGAGTGATAGAGAGAGTGTCTAAGAGTGAGGGAGAGGGAGACAAATAGGGGGGTAGAGAGAGGGATAGTGAGAGGAAGGGAAGAGAAAGAAACAGGGAAATAAGAGGGAGAGAGAGAGAGAGAGGGGAGGGAGGGAGGCAGTGAGGGAGAGAAATAGATGGAGGGAGAGAGAGAGGGAGAGAGACCAAATTGAGAGATATAGAGAGGGAGTGGATGTGAGAGTGTGAGGCATGGAAAGGAAAGGTTTAGGTCTAGGTCATGGTATAAGTCTAGGTATAGGTCTTGACATTCCTTGCCAGGTCTAGGTCAAGGGAATTTCTTTCCTTACCATGTCTTGCCTTGAAATGTACTACTCTTGCTAGTGTGCGAGAGTGTGGGAGGGAGAGGGAGGAAGACGAAGTGGGGAGGTAGAGAGTGAGTGTGTTATAGAGTGTGGAAGGAAGAGAGATGTATACAAAGAGAGGAGGTGGAGAAAGAGTGTGTTAGAGTGTGGGAGGGAGAGAAAGGAAGACATAGAAGGGGTATAGAAAGTGTGTGTGCAAGAGTGTTGGAGGGAGAGAGTGGTATACAAAGAGGGGAGGAAGAGAGAGAGTGTGTTAGAGTGTGGGAGGGAGAGAGATGAAGACGTAGAGGGGGAATAGAAAGTGTGTGTGCGAGAGTGTGGGAGGAACATAGAGGAAGACAAAGAGGGTAGGTAGAGAGTGAGTTTTTTAGAATGTAGGAGGGAAAGAGAGGAAGAGATGGAGGGGGGATATAAATTTAGTGTGTGAGAGTGTGGGAGGGAGTGACAACAAGGCATAGAAGGGCAGTAGAAAGAGTGTGCGAGAGTGTGAGAGGGAGAGAGATAAATATAGAGAGGGGGGTAGAGAGAGAGGTAAATGTAGGAGAGAGGGGTAGATGTAGGAGAGATGAAGGAGAGATAGTCGGAGGAAGGGTGAGAGAGAGAGGGAGGAGGGAGGGTGAGAGAGAGAGGGAGAGTGTGAGAAGGGGAGAGAGAAATATAAAGAGGAGGGGTAGAGAGAGAGAGAGAGACGAAGGGAGAGGGAGATAGAGAAGGTGATCCAGGTGGATATCGATGGCCACCCACCTTTTCCAACTCGCTCAAAACAATTTTCTAGCAATTTTGGAAATTTACTATTTTTAGCATATTTTAACTTTCGAGGCCATTTTGAGGGCCTAAATGAAGGTTTTTCTAGGAACGAGCTTCTCAATGATAGCCGAAGGATTTTATTGAGCCGCCAAAATAAATATCCTCGAAGATACCTTTCCAATGGGCTATCGTGCACCTAAAATGGAGATTGTATGCAAAATTTACGACCCTAGGAAGTTGATGTACTAACTTACCCAAACAGGACCCACATGACTTTTGGCACTTCATATCCTAGGGTTAGGTTTTTGGATGTCTAGGGTTTTTGACATTCTTGTTTATTGTAAAAAGGCCTTTAGAGCCTCATTGTAATCATCTTCTTTCGAATGAGCGCAATTGTCACATCTCTTCTTAGAGATAAGATGCCACCATTCCAACAAGCTTGTTTTCTGCTTCATTTTACAGCTTCATCTTATTTCCTTATTAGATAAAAGACCCGTTTTATTATATCTCTGTTATTATGTGTTAAGCATATTTTAATAATATTTATTCATTTCGTTCTTCTCATAAAATCCATATCAGTGGTATCAGAGCAAATCCTTCAGCGACTACCAACAAGTGACACATCTTCCTTGAGCGGAGGCGCTGCCCCCTTCAAGGTAAAACTCAACTTCTATATTCCTATATTTGAAGGTCAGATAAATGAAGATGTTGTAGACAAGTGGTTGAATCTACTAGAAGGGTATTTTTCTGTCTATAACTTTTCGAATAGAGAAAAGATTACTTTTTCACTCCTCAAAGTTGTTCCCCATGTCAAAGATTGGTGGGAAACTTTTCGTGAGAAAAAAGAAATAGAGGAACCCTCATTATTTACAGTCACGACCACCTAGGAATCATTCATGGATGCTATTAAGGAAGAATACTACCCTGTCGGAAGTTATGATGACTTGTATACCAAATGAACCACATTGCGACAAGAAAGAGACCAAGCAGTGCCAGAGTTCACAAATATCTTCCATACCTTGCGCACCAAGTTGGGTATCAAAGATTCAGAGCGACATATGGTGTTAAAAAATCGTGGTTCTCTGCATAGATACATCCAGACCGAAATGGAATCTCTTGACATATCGTTCTTGGGCATGACCTATCGATATGTTGTCAAAATCGAGCAGAAGCTCAAACAAAAGATGCGACAATTTGGGCCTGGGAACCCCTCACAACAAAATCTAGGAAGAGGTGGCCCCAACCCATAGAAAAAAGGGCAAAGAAAATATGGACAGTATCAAGAAAACCAGTCCAAGCCACAAGCAAAGAAGGACACCGTAAAGACAAAGAAAGATACTGGGAAGTGGTGCGACTTCCATAAGGGCTCTTGGCATAACACTGTTGACTATCGCTCAAAGAAGTCACTGGTGGTTGAAGTGAAATCCTTTGAATCAGTTGTGGGTTTTGACTCTGAGTCAGAACCAGAAAGGGGAAGACGGATCATTGACGTAGAACCCACTACCACCATTTCTACCACCAATCTCCATCCTGGTGAACTAGATGAGCCAGAAGAAGGTGAGTGCCTCTTCCATTCAAATATGTGGGCAAAAGGCACCCCGTTGCACTTCATCGTTGATAGAGGTAGCCAGAAGAACCTCATCTCAGTATAGGTCGTCAAGCGGCTGGCCCTGTCGACAACACCGCACCCACAACCCTACACCATTGGATGGCTCTGCCAAGGAAGTGATCTCTGCACCAGCCAATAGTGTCGACTATCGTATGACATCAAGCCCTTCAAAGATGAGGTATTGTGTGATGTTTCTCCTCTCGAAGTTTTTAATGTTCTTTTGGGCCAAACTTATTTATGGAAATGTCATGTTGTAAATGAGTCTAGGCCTCGTAGTGTTATTATTACTTTGAACAAGAAAGTGTACAAGATACACGAGGTAGTCCCTCCTAGTGATATTTCCTTGATATCTTCCAAGCAATGAAGGAAGGTCATCTCTCAGACCGGGAAATTTGTCTTCTTCGTGATTCGCTCTCATAGTGAACGAAAGATTGCAACCACATCCAGGGCCTCCATGGTCGATCTCTCCACACAATAGAATATAGTGGATAAGTTCACGGAAGAATAATCAAATATCTTCTCCTCTGCCACCAGGGTACCTCTGTACTTCCAGGTCAAGCATCCCATCGATATGACCCCAGGCGCACCACTACCCAATGGGCCAGTCTACCACCTCTCTTTGTTAGAAAATGAGGAGATCAAGAGGCAGATCCAAGAATTTCTCCATAAGGGGCACATACGTCTGAGATCATTGGATTGTGGGAGCCCAATTGTGCTGGTGCAGAAGAAATATGGGACTTGGTGACTCTACATTGATTACCGGGACGTGAATAAAATCATAGTCTGAAACCGATACTAGATTCCTCGAATCAATGACCTCCTTGATCAGCTCACGAGGGCCAAATACTTCAGTAAGATTGATCTGAAGTCTGGCTACCACTAGATCCAAATAGAACAAACATATGTATGGAAGACTACCTTCAAGTCAAAATAAGGTCTTTTTGAATGGATGGTCATGCCCTTTGGTTTGACAAATGCTCCAACAACATTTATGAGGATGATGGATGATATCCTATGACCTTTCAAAATTAATTTTGTAGTGGTGTGTTTGGATGACATCCTCATCTACAACAATACTTGGGTGGAACACTTGCAACATATTCAACAGGTTCTGCACAACCTACGACAGCATAAACTATGTGCAAACTTGGAAAAATTCTCTTTCCACATGGACATGGTCCATTACATAGGCTACATCATTGATCGACATGGTGTGCATGTGGATCCAGACAAGATCCAGGTCATCCGTGATTGAACAGCCCCAACCACACTCACTGAAATTCAGAGCTTCTTGGGCCTCGCCAATTTCTATCGCAGGTTTGTGTTGGGATTCTCTCATATCACATGGGCCCTTAGCCAAGTAACCAGGGGTGGCGGTAACGAAAAATTTGTGTGGGACCTGTCCCAAAAACAAGCCTTCGATGACTTGAAGAATCATTTGTGCTCATCCCCATTACTTTCATTACCGTACCTAGAACATCCCTTTGATATCGAGACAAATGCTTCAGACTATGCTCTAGGCGTCGTTCTCACTCAACACGGCCACCCCATGGCATATCATAGTGAGACACTATCAGATGTTGTCCATAAGTACCCTACTTACGACAAATAAATGTAATCCATTGTGAAATCCTACCACCAGTGGAGACATTACATTTTTGGGAAGGAGACAATCATCCACACTGATCACAAGTCACTACAGTTCATGCAGAACCAAGAAAAATTGCAGAATGACCACCATCAGAAGTGGTCCACATACTTACAATAGTTCCACCTCAACATCAAGTATAAAACAGGAAGTACCAACTGAGTTGTTTATTTCCTCAGTCGATCTCCAGTCACGACACTCAACATAGTGCTAGACTCTTGCAGCCATAAGACCTCCGGATGGCCCCACCTCTATGAGACAGACCCTAACTTCTCCACCACCTACCAAATGTTGGGTGCCAACTCAGTGGTCTCTAATTTCCATATTCAAGAGGGTTGTTATGTCATCTGATCCATCTATGTGTTCCATCAAGCGAGCACGGGGAGATAATTTGGGAAGCTCACTACAGTCGGGTGGCACGACACTTTGGTGTCGGAATGATCCGGATTATTTTCGGCACGAAATGAGAGCGGAGATATAATAAAGAAATGTACAAAGATATTGCAGATATTCAATAATATAACAGAAATGTATCAGAGACACAACCATAAACACAGATATACAGTAATACACGATTTCTATTAATCAGAGAAATGTACAGAGACTGTAAAAATACAGAGTGAAAGACTCACTAGAATGGTGGCAACTTATCTCTGAGAAGAGATGTGACGGTTCAAAGTGGCCCCGAAAGTGAAAACCTGCTAAAAATAGTAAATTGCCAAAATGGCCAGAAAACTGTTTTGAGCCATTTGGAAAAGGTGGGTGGCCCCTGATATCCACCTGGATCATGAAAATAAAGTGGTATTGTTGCAAAAACATTTCTACTGGCCGAAACTTCGACAGGATGTTGGAAACTATATCAGGTCATGCACCGCCTACGTTATTGCCAAACTGACCACTAATAAATAGGGTCTATACACCCCTCTTCCTTCTCCTCACAAGCCGTGGGAATCCATCTCAATGGAATACATGTCGGGACTCCCATCCACTAAGAGGGGAAATGACTATTTTTTTGTGGTTGTTGATCGCTTTTCCAAGATGGCGATTCTAGCCGCCTGGAAGAAGAACATCACAGTAGAAGCCACTAACAAGCTCTTCTTTGAACGATTATGGGTACATTTTGGGATCCCACACACCATTATCTCAGACTGTGACAGTCGGTTCCTCATTACATTCTGGTCGAGCCTCTGGTCACTGCTGAATACCAACCTCACAAAATCCACTTCCTTCCACCCCTAGCCTGATGGCTAAACTGAGGTCATCAATCGAATGATCATACATATCCTGCGCATGTACAATTCAAAACACCCACTCACATGGGATGAGATTCTTCCCTATGTCCAACATAGCTACAACCGAGCCCTGCATAGCTCAATTGGACACAACCCCTTTCAGTTGGGGTTCAGATTCCAACCATTGGGCCCCATGGATGTTGCACTAACCCTGGTGACTACCTCGATCAACTCATCCCCTGGTCCACCAGAATTTGACAAAGCCACCTGATTCATTGAGCATATCTATCACATATGTCAATAGGTTCAGTATATTCTACAAAATTCTAATGCTAAGTATAAGCAGCGCCATGATCAACATCGGGTGCCACACAAGTTTAAGGTGGGAGACAAAGTTTGGTTTCACTTGTAGAAAGAACACCTTACAGGGCCCCATCGAAAGCTTCTCCCACTCCATTATGGGTCGTACACCATCACCAAGGATGTGGGTGATAATTATTTTGAGCTCAACATTCCCCCTTTCCTTGGCTTGCACCTAGTCTTCAACGTGGCTCTCCTTCGGCCATATTTCCCACCATTTTTGGACACCTCAGAGATACCAAAGAAGTTGACACCAATAGAGATCAACCGTGAATGCATGCAATAGGAATCCAATGATCATTTTATGGACACACAGATCAAGGGAACTCGACAACAAATGATCAAACTTTATTGAGTCGTCAAATAAGGGCAATTCCTGCACCAAGAAAAGTGGCTCACCTGGGGCCAAATTCAACAAAAATTTTCTCATCTCATGGGGGAACTCAATGAAATGGAGACCATTGTTTCCTAAGGAGGGAGGATTGATCCAGGTGGACATCGATGGCCACCCACCTTTTCCAACTCACTCAAAACAGTGTTCTAGCAATTTTGGCAATTTACTATTTTTAGCAGTTTTTAACTTCCCGGGCCATTTTGAGGGCCTAAATGAAGGTTTTTCAGAATCGAGATTCTTAATTATGGCCAAAAGATCTGATTGAGCCCCCAAAATTAATCTCCTCAACGATACATTTCCAACGGGCTATCGTGCGCCTAAAACGAAGATCATATGCAAACGTTACAACCCTAGGAAGTTGATGTACTAACTTACCCAAACGAGGCCCACATGACTTTTGGCACTTCATTTCCTACGGTTAGGTTTTTGGATGTCTAGGGTTTTTGACATTCCTGTCTATTGTAAAAAGGCCTTTAGAGCCTCATTGTAATCATCTTCTTGTGAATGAGCGTAGTCGTCACATCTCTTCTCATAGATAAACCACCACCATTCCAACAAGCTTGTTTTCTACTGCATTTTACAATTTCATCTTATTTCCTTATTGAATAGAAAACCAATTTTATTGTATCTCTGTTACTCTGTGTTAAGCATGTTTTAATAATCTGTATCCATTTCTTTCTTCTCATAAAATATGGATTAGAAGGGGATAGAGAGAGGGATAGTGAGAGGAAGGGAAGTATAAAGAGAGACATAGAAAAGGGGGTAGAAAGAGAGTGAGAGGAAGAGGGGGATATAGAGGTAGACAGAGAGGGAGAATAGAGAGAAAAAGAGGGGAAAAGAGAGTGATATTGAGACTAAAAATGAGGAGAAACAGAAAGGGTGGGAGAGAGGTGGAAGAGAGAGGGGAGGGAATGACAAAGGGGCAGAGAGAGAGAGGGAGGGAGTGTGTGTGAGATTCTAAGGCATGCTAATACAAGGTCTCGGTCTAGGTATTTCCATGCCTTGTGATGTCTAAGTCTTGCCATGTCTAGTTCTTACCATGTATATGAGTGTGAGGGAGAGAGAGGGAGACAAATAGGGGGAGTAGAGAAGGAGACTGAGAGGGAGAAAAAGAGGAGGGGTAGATGTAGGAGAGAGAGAGAGAGAGAGAGAGAGAGAGAGAGAGAGAGAGAGATGGGGGAATGCCTTATAAGAGCGCATGCACATTATTAGGAATGTGTGTGCATTCCTAGAGCATGTGCACACTCCTAAGAATGTGCACGCATTCTTTTGAATTCATTTTTTGGGGAGGGATTGACAACGTGTATGCTGACTTGGTTGGCTCGTATTTAGGTTCAGGATGACAATCCTAGTGATTTGGTCTACAAATTGATAAAAACCTCTATTTTTATAAATACCCCTCTTTATATCTATCCTTGACTTCATTTTTCTATAGGCCAAACAATTTAGTTATTGATGAAACTAGACATAGATAGAGTCGGCTATGCAGATTTCAAATATATAAGTTTTTTTTTAAGTTAATATTGTTTATTATTTTTAATCTATTTTTGTCTTCACATATATCAAAATCCTATAATACATACCCCTCTTATTTTTGCTATAATTTTTTGTCGGCTTAACCATTTCTCGAATGAGTTATATGCGACACTCGAGGAGACCAATACCTATGATCCAAAAAAAAAATGTTTTGATCATGTTAATACCTTCTTAGCATCCACGAATAAAAGACATTGTAATTTTAGGCATATGTTGACTTTGATATTTTTAAAAAAATATTAAATTAATATTAAAACTTTAGAAAAAGTGCATGGCACAAGAAAAATGGGTTCTCTACAAGTATACAAGTTTTTGGAACGAAATTATATCATTAAGGTACTCAACACCTGCACAAAGAAAAACATATACCTTATATTTTGTTGGAAAAATAAGATACCACTGTTAAAAACAATAAATTTGACATAGTTATTCACAATTTCTATGATTAAAAGTTGTATATTCAAAAAGCTAATTCAATTTCCTACATTTCATATTGTTACACCATATTCAAATTCATTGTAAAAGTACCTTGAATAATCCATCCAAGTTAACAGATTATTGTTTTTCGAGGTTTGCGTTGCCACTAACACGTCATGAGAGACCATCATTAGCTTACACTCACCCATGTACATGTGCAACACGAGTGAAGGTGTGACTCTATAATTTTTTATGTACTGGTCCCAAATATATGTCTTGTATTTACTAGGTGTTTGTTGTGATGCAGATGTATAATTAAGGTTCATTAACTTAATAATTAAATTTTTATTAAATTGATAAATAATTATTAATCTTTTTAATTGTATGTATAGGACTATGTAAAATAATTTTGAGAATTTTTTTTATACCAAATAACAAACATCATTATCAAATACTATTTTATAAACCTTAGTGACATTTTCTGTGATTTACGCTAATTTCAATCACGTACAAAAATCACTATATCATCTTTATCTGTTTTATTTACTAAGTATTTTCTATGCTAGAATATACCTCTGCAGAGGTGCACAAGCTATATAGTTATATTTTGTTAAATTTATAATAAACTTTTTTTTAACATGTAAAAATCATTTTGTTAACAATTTGAATTTCCATAATAATACTTTATTATCCATAATATTGGTAACTATTAGAATGAGTGTTAACTTCACAATGATATACATGTGTGTAAGTGTAGAAGCTATATATGTTCGGAGAATATGTTTGTGATGAGGATCTGTAATTAAATTTATGTGCATGTACTAACATTAAACTTTTATTAGATTAATAAATAATTATTAATAGTTTAATTATTTGTATAGGACTATATTAAAAAAAAATTAAAAAATTAAGGATTTGTTCAGACTATATGTATGTGCAAAAGATACAGGTAGCTAAGGGAGGCAGAGACATTGTAATGAAAATATCCTCACACAGTTTAAAAAATGGCTAAGTAAAAATGATTTTGACTAAGGAATTCTAAATAGATATTGAGTTGACTGAAGAATTTGACACAAGATTTGCATCTAGAGTTTTGCATTGAATTCTATTACCTACTTTCCCTTCTTTCTTATCA
>ML777462.1:2006195-2037315 GCA_009831015.1 Picea engelmannii | reverse complement strand
TTGCATTGTTAGGTACTCGCGGGCTGTTTTAGGCTAGCCCGCGGATACCCGCATGCAGTAAGAGGACAGCAAGTGGATGCCCGCGCCCAGTGAGAAGTTAGGGCGCGGGTTGCTTGTTTTGAGTGGTTTTTTGAGGAGTTACTCAGCATGGCTTTGGCTAGGAAGAGGCATGAGTTGGCCTGATGCCAAATAAACCTGTATGGTGCATTTTAGGGTTATAACACCTTGTTCACAACACCATGACGACAGGTTCCTCAGTAGAGAACCCCACTACAAGGGATCACCACTTCAACAACAACAACGGTTGGGCCTGTTCAGTGGAACAAAATAGGGTTTCTAGCTGATGGGCCAATGAAATATCCCTGATCTTGTTGATCGAGATATTTTCTACTGATCTATTATTCTATCTTGCAGATTTGATACACTGGGGGTTTCTGGACGCGTTTCAGTTGTATGTTTGAGATATTGATGGTTATTGCATGTGCATGTGGGTTATTGCATGTGCATGTTGGTTATTGCATGTGCATGTTGCATATTTATGGTTTAAACAACATATAAAGGATGCATGCAGAACTAAAGAACATCAACTGCCCAATATCATGTATAATACGGTTCGAGCATGGAAATACAATAGCCTACTGGAAATATAGAATATAAACGTCAGCCAGATCTCATGGATCAGTACTGGAATACAATAAAATAACATAAAAATACCCATGATCAGAAGATGATAGAAGATTTTATGCATGCACGGATAGATCGACAAAAATATGCGATTCCGACGAAGTACGGTAACCGCTACCAGCTGGAAAACTCGTCCGGAAGTTCAGACCGTCGAAATACACTGGAAACTGCTCCAAAAGAAGCGCCTTGGCCTCTAGACTGAAATGGGTGAGTGTCGGATCTTGAATCTGGTCTCTAAGGCACTGGAACTAGACCCCTGGGGGGTTTGCGCACCTCCTGGAACACTGGATGCGCCCCAAAGGAGTCCACCAACAAAATATGTTGCTATATGGCTCAAAACGATCATCTTGCCAAATAAGAAAATGGGTCGAAAGGATTTGTCTGGATCTTCTCTGAAACTCTGCATGCAACACCAAATGTTTGTCCTGAAGAGTTGCACCCTAAATGGCTGAATGAGTCGATCTACAAGATTCCACCGTCAGAATCTGATGATAGATGGCTCAATAGAAGCGCACTGGCTGGATCTCAAATGGGTTGGAAGGAAAATGCAATCTGGATACAGATCTCGTGCAGCTCTCAAAACCCTCAAACTAACTTGCACCCTCACTGGCTGAGCTGCGCAATTTGCAATGGATACTCCTGAAAAGTACAGTGAAATACATGGATGGTATCTCCGATGGGCTAGGGTGTGTCTCTCAACACCAAAACTGACAATGGTGGCGGTTTCCTCCAAAAATCCACAAAACAGTAAGGTCGACTCTCCTCCTCCTCTGGGAACTCTCAACATCAAATCATAACAATGCATAATGAATTAGGTTGATTTACTCTTCCTTTATAGATTCTCGAAACCCTAATTCGTTGTTGACCTTTTCCCTCTAAGTGAATTTTACTTTATTTTATTATTCCTTGATTATATCACTTAACTAATTAATTAATTAATTAACCATTTTGCCTCTAAAAAGTGATTTATCCATCCTGATGGCTTCTCCGACCACTAAAATTCACTTCTCATCATCTTATCTTGTAATACTCTTCCTCCCGATTTCGATGAGCTATTACACTAAGAAGCTTCTCCAAGTAATATGCCCATTATGACCTTCTTAGTAAATTTAATTAAGATATGACCCATAATAACTCAAAATTACGGAAATCGTCGGAATGCAATGAAACCAAAGCCCAGCTATGCAGAATGGATCCTGATGATGAACAATACAAGTCGGGCCCAAATAAACCCCTCAATATCTCTCGAACTCTCTGTCACCCCTATCTGGCTACTTAGGCAGGCATAACACTCTAAAATGTTGTAATGTTATAATGTCCCAAAATGGGGACATTACAGCCAACAACTACTACTTCAGGGTCTCAGAGTACTAGACCGAAGACTGGATGTTGGACATGTGGAGAGCCACATTACACGTGCAATTGTCCAGTTGAGAGGGCTAGATTGGTCAAGTCAACAAGACACACTATCGTTGTGAAGATGGGCAAGGCCCATAGGATTCATGACCACTATGAATAACTGCCAGGCCAAGCACCAATCCACTGTTCTCGATGCTCGAGGCGTTAGGTACCATCGCCAAATGAACTTTAGTATTTTTTAGACCCCGGTGCTACAGAGAGCTCTAATTCTAGTATCGCGTTGAAGGGATTTGGGTAAGGGTTTTGATAGGACGATTTTAGATTCGTTGATGTGGCTACAGGTACCAACCGAATGGTTGGAGGAAGGGGTATGAATTGTCTCTTTAACCTAGGGATAGTGTAATGAAGTCTGACCTACATCACAATCTTAATATCTTAGTACGACATGATCAATATGGACTAGTGGGAATCGCATGGTGTGATACTAAATGGTAAAATGAGGCGGTTGAGTTGGACTGTCGATGAAGGTGAGAGAAGTGTGATTGTAGGAAGAAAATGGGGAGTATCCCCGACGTTAATTTCTTCCCTAAAGCTACAAGAGAGCACACGCAAGGATGCAAGTTATATGCATACTTAGCACCGAATTTCAAGGGATTGGCAAAAGGATTAGAAGACCTTCCGGTAGTAAGTGAGTTTGTAGACGTGATCCCTAGAAGAATTACCAGGTGTGCCACCCAAAGCCAAGATGGAATTTACCATCGACCTAAAACATGGAACTGAACTGATGGAAAGAAAACCATATGATATGTCGACCCCTGAGTTACAGGAGTTGAAAGTGCAACTGAAGGAGTTGTTGGACCTAGGACTTATATGTCCAAGGTTATCACCTTGGAGTGCTCATGTTAATTTCATATGGAAGAAGGATGAGTCGTGGAGACTCTTCTTGACTACCGTCAAGTATTCCTTGATGACATTTTGATACTTTCTCGGATGTCAGAATATCAATACAAACTTTTTCGCTTAGTACTACAGTGTTGTGAGAGAACAATTACAGGAAGCAGTCACAAAACTATCAAGGATTCATTGCTTAGGGCATGTTATCTCCGATGAAGGAATCATTGTGGATCTGATGAAGGTATAGGATAATTTGGAGTGGCTTGCACTGACGAATGTCCCAGAAGTGCGTGGCTTCATGGGTTAGAGGGATATTATCAACCGTTCATTGAGGGTTCTTCGAAGATAGCATATCCGATTACAGAATTTCCGAAGAAGAATGAGAAGTTGTATGAATCGAGAAATGCACGGAATCATTTTGAAGGCTCAAGGAATTGTTGACGAAAGTGTCAGTACTAAAAGTCCTTGGCGTGGGCGAGCGCTTCTTGGTATGCATTGATGCATCCAAGGAAGTCTTAGATGGAGTCTTGAGGCAAGACGATCGAGTGATCGCTTGCATCTCGAGGAAGTTAAGGAAGCATGAGGAGAACTACGTGATGCACGATTTGGAGTAGCCATCATGTATGCCCTGAGAGTGTGGAGACACTACCTGATTGGATGGAAATTCAAACTTAAAATGGACCACTATGGCATACATCACCTTTTACGCAAATAACTTGAACACGTGACAAAGGTGTTGGTGAGAACTTCTTATCGATTATGATTTTGAGATTCCTACTTAAAAGGAACGATGAACAAAGTGGAAGATGCATTGAGTCGAAGACCACACATATTTTCAGTGATATCTCTTCAAATGAATCTACGTGAAAAGATTATAACTACAACATGACGTTGACTAGTATAAAGAGGGTAAGGAATTTTTCAGGAAAGACACCATGTTGGTACCAAAATTGAGGGATATACTATGGACAACGATGGATCTTTGAGATATAATAATTGGATTTAATTACAGCCAAACGACGAATTTAGAAGTTTTGATCTTATGCGCTCATAGAGAAGTGTATATGGCTCATCCCGGAGTCATGAAGATGAGGACCGACCTTAAGCCCTTATTCTTTTGGAAGGGATAAAGGCAGACATCGTCAACTGTATGGAGAGATGTCTAGAAGGTCGGCAAGGGAAGACTGAACATAGACATCCAACAGGATTTCTATGGCTACATGCCATTCCAGAATCAACAAGGGAGGTCATTTCAATGGACTTCACTGTTGGATTTCCACTGACGGCAAGGAGGCACAACCCGATTGTCATGACAGTTGACACTCTGACAAAGAGTTCACATTTTTTCCCTGTGCGTACGATGCATCAGGTGCCAAGTATAGCTAGAGTTTATAGCAGCAAGATGTTGAAACTGCCACACGTACCAAAGGAATCATATCCGATAAGGGTTTTAGTGTTTGCAAGATGTTTTTGGAATAGTTTCCCAAGAGGCCTTGGGAACACCACTGAAATTTAGTACAACATGTCCTTGAGCTAGATAGGCTGACCGAAGGAACGAACCAATTTGGGAAGGTTGTGTTGCGTATGTGTGTATTGGACCAAAAGAAATGTTGGGAATAGTTTTGGCCACTGGCCGAGTTTGCATGCAACAACAACCATCAAAGCACCATTAATATGACACCATTTGAATTTCCTTATGGGCGATCATTTCAGACACCATTCAGTTGGGATCGACTCAAGAATGGGGTCCTGGTAGGACCAGAAGTGATCCAATAATTGAAAGAACAATTACAAACGATATGAAAGGGGATGGAAGAAGCATAGAATAAACGTAAGGGTTTGTCGATGAGCATCGCATCGACCATAATTATGAAGGGCCTAACGTCTAGTCGTGCCTCATTCTTTGAGGCGTTGCATGATTTTTATCTTGTGTCCATGTGTGAGTTTAGTTCAGTGATCCTACACGTGATATTGACTGAGTTCTTGGTTGATGTTGGGCAGGGTGCGCTCATGGTGGAACCAATCCGCTTTCTGGACCATCACATTTGACAGCTACGACATCGAACTATTGATCAGTTTAAGGTCTAGTAGGACAATTATAGTCCACACTCAGCTACCTGGGACGACGCATATGATATGCGTCATCAGTTTCCCTTTGTTGATAGCTAGACATTTAGATATTGTCAAATACTTTATTTTTTCATTTGTACTGTGAAACTTCATGATGAAGTTTAAAACAAGAGGCAGTGTATGTAACATCCCACTTTTGTGTGCACCGATGTGACTTGTTCTTGTGGAAACTTGTGTGCAAGTGATACATTTCACTATATGATTGACTGATTCGATTATGGAGCATGATGATGTTTGTGGATTTGATGATATGTTATTTTATGCTATTTATATCGACATGTGCTATTGAATCATTTTCCTGAGTGTGAAAGACTCTGGACTTTTGAGGATGTCGATGGCATCAATGGATCTCCTTGGACTTTGGATTGAGTCAGGGAGCGGATGGTTATGGTTTGAATGTTTCGATATTACATATGTGGCATGACTATATATTATGATATTGATTATTATCGTTGACACTTTTCATTGATGGATGCAGGCGGACGATAGTTTTCTAACCAGACTCACATTAGGAGTAAAGGGGTCACACATGAAAAGCAGAGATATTTAGGGAGAGGTGTGGCAACAACCCTGCCACAACCTACTAGCACTCTCATCGTGGCTCGAACTATAGGTTAATGATTACCTAGTTCGAGACATCCACGATGTCATGAGGGCATACTGTGACAGTCGCTCACGATGATTCTAAGGGGCATGCAATAAGACAGGTCCTTATTCCTTAGAGACCCTTAGTCTCCCACAAGGTCACCTGACGGAGTATTGACTCCAGGGGTTTGACATCTACCAAAATCAGTCAAAAGGTGAGTGGCATCCTTGGAGCACGTAGTGCGTCTTGAAGGGCACACCACGCAAATAAAACATGAATGCAAGAAAGTGGCACCCTTGGAGAACGTAGTGCGTTTTGAAGGGCACGTCGCGATTTTTAACTTTGGTAAGTTAATAAACCTAGTACCTAGAAAACTATGCCTCCTTAGGACCTGGTCAGCCTTAAAATGAATGATGGTATGAGTAAAGTTTGATAATTATTTTTTCCTTAAAATACTTTCATGAAGCCTAGTGAATTTAAAACCTAGGCCTAAGTAGAACTTGTGAATAAAAAAAAATTAAATGGACATATAACAAGAAAGGGGGGGTAAAGAAAATTCAAACATTAATAATTAAAGTAAAATTTTAATGAAGGATCAATTCATTAAAAGGGTAAATTGTTGTTTATATCTAAACTTGATAAATCTAAACTAAGAAGAAAAGGGGAAACTTAAGGAAAAGGGGAATGTCTAACATAGTAGAGAATCTAGTCTTTGGAACCTTCTAATTGTGAACTCAACTAGGTTTTAAGAAAGGCATCAGTCATTTAAGAAATTTAAGGGAATAAAGGGACACCGATGAGAGTTTTTAGGATAAATTGATTTTTTGGTGCAACTATGGGATCAAGTGACATGTGTACGGGGGAGGTTTATCCTAATTAAATTTAATAAAAATAATCTAAAGAGGGTTTGGGAAACTAATCACTAAGAAAACTCTATAAAAAAGATGGCGGAGGAGTATGGATCACGACTGGTAGGCGTAAGGTTACGCTACCGATATTTTCTTGACTGAATTTTTCTTGTGGGAGTGGTAGCTCGACCTTGCGAGGCGAGATGTGTGCTAGATATTTCTCTGGTTTTGTGTGTGTGGCCTCTTTGCGGCTCTGGGGGCTCAAGGGGAAGAAGAGTACCCCTAGTGTTGGTTGGGAGGTACCAATGAGGTCTCAGCGATTAGCAAACAGGGGTTGGACGAAGCGCAAGCGCGGGACAACCACTTGGTTTCTTCGCCTTCAGTTACAGTATGCATGTGTAAAATTTGCATTTGTAATTAGTTAAATGTTGTTATGGGTTTAGATGTTAAAGAAAATGGTAATGATTTTTGGAAGTGTGGTGGGTAAATTTACTTAGAATTGTTGCCTTTAATTGAAACATGTTGGATGTGTGATTCCCTTCCTTTTGTTTTATTATTCTGAGCATTTGAATTATATAATGGAGTTGGGCAATCATTTTTACTTATATATATCTATATATAACTGTGCGTGAGCAAGGTGAAGAACTGTAACCCTTGCGATTCTTGATTTATCCTCTAGTTCGGGGTTATATCTCTGTACACCACAGGATCGAACTTAGCATAAAATTGTTACCCTTCCTACGGTGGTAACTTGAGCACTTAGCCCCTTAAGGTCCCAACTAGTTTTCTCTTTGAGATTTCACGGGTTACCCTTTTTATCAATCATTGATGACCATCCCCCTTTACCCTCGAGGAGCTTGAGTAGCGCAACCCGGTCACATTATTAATACATTCTGTTGAATCGATGAACTCCCTTATTGAATTCTACAGGTAATGCTTCCAATGGATGATTGGCCCTGGATTTGTTTAAGGCGTGGGGTTGCTATCTAGTCGAACACCATTATTCATTTGAGTGCCTTTGGGTGGGGAAGGGTTGTATGGCGAGTGGAGAAAAGGGAGCTTAAGGGCCACTTTTCAAGCCCGATTTGATTCCCTTGTTGGTAGCGTTGGTTTCCATGTTGGAATGGCTCGCTTATGAGTGGAACGAAAAATCTGATTTACCAACCCATGGCCCTTACAGAGTGTGTTTATCTTGTCATTTGTCTCCCTTAATGCACAGTTTATTTATGTACTTCCACTCCAGCGTTAGATCGATTAATCCTGGGTCGTCTCTCCATTCTCGTTTTCTACCAGGACAACGAACAATAGGCGCGTGCGAGCCTTCATTTTCGTGGAAGGAATTACCCTCCTCTGATATCCCCAAGAACCTGTGTATCTCCTCAGGTCATGGTTAAACGAAGCTTGCCAGGAACAAATAGAATGGAAAATTGTTCATTTTCATCTTCTGAGTTTCTATGATCCACCCTTGCTAGTAGGAGACTTACATTCAAACCCTTAAGTCACATCCCCTGGAACAGATCTGGGTGTGCTGAAGCCGCCTTGGATTCTGAGGAACGGTTCGTAGACCACCTTACCCGCAAGTACCACCTGTATCTCCTGACAACACGTGTACGTGTTGATTTCTTACATTTTTCACCTTTGTTTACTTATGCCCCTGTATTTATGTGCTTTCAGCTGCACCTCACCCTCCTTGTATGTGTAAATGCGTTATCCGTGTTCTCTACGCATCCTTTGTCGAAGGGTTGGACCCTTCCCACAGAGCTCCCTTCATTGGCTATCTCCTGGAATATCTTTTACCTCTGCGTGAGGAAGATTTATGCCCAACCTCGAGCAGGAAGCCCGACATATCTTTCCCAGCAGAGTTTACCTTTCCCTGCGTCCTTCTCGTGAATTGTTGAGCTATTAATTATGTTCAGCGTTTTTGCACTTTTACGCACAGGAGACTGCTAAGCGTTTCCAAACTGGGGTTTCCTCACTCTGTATTTTCCTGATTGAATTCGATTGTAATTTAAAGCTTCTCCAGTTGCACTGAAGGATAGACATGGACCAAGTTTATGGTTTCCTTCCTTAAATGGTGTGGTTAGTTGTGAGTCGATTGCGTAATTAACCTCACAATAAAATTCAGAAAATAATGAGAGTCCAACCCCTTTCAACAACCTTATTTTGGGATTGAAATTATTTGTTTTATTAGTTGAAGGTAGGGGTAATTTCTTCCTAATCTACCTTTATAGTTTACAGTTGGATAAGAATCTAAATTACTTTACCTTGACTCGAAGGGTTTTAAATTAAATTAAATTAAGTCAGTGAATCTGTCCCCATTATAGTGAATTATGAAGTAGATGAATTATTACTTTTATTGGTTGTTATGAAGTAGATAATTTATTATTTTTATGCCTATAAAAAAATCTTGAAGGTTTTTGATTGGACTGAACAAACCTTTACTATGCCTTCGTGTTATTATTAAATGTCAATAGCTCCTTCTCGCATTCATTTTTATGTTGTTGCCCGTAAGTTTAGTTCTTGAAGGAGACCTAAGAACTATTCTTAAGCTCAATGTACCCTTAGGCTTGGATAGGTTATAAAGGATTGATTGAGCAAGGTACTTGAGTCTCTTGCACCTTATAACCATGCAGATGTCGGATTGATGTTGATGTTAAACCTTAGACTTCTCGCACGCAACGAAACCTAGATGTAAGGACTAATTGTAGAGACTTTAGACTACTTGCGCGTAATGAATTCATAATGTGGTGGACAATTGTTAGACCTTACATCTTTTGCACCATGAATTAATTGATGATACTCTTGCGCCTCAGTTCAAGGCGATGAATAATTTTATGTATGTGGTTAGATTCCTTACACAACTTTGAAATGCAATCATTTACCCTGCGCCTCCTCTTATGTTGTCCTTGATGGATTAACAACCTTTATCTACGTCTTTAAACTTCTTAATGTGGTTACATATTTTAGACTTTTGTGCCATGCGATTTATGTAATAGTGATGGTTTTAGGTTTGGACCTCTTGCGCAATGAATGTTTTGTCTTAATGAGAGTTATAGATGTTAGATCTTGCGCAATTGGATTTTGGGTTTAGACCTTAGACTCCTTGCACTGGTGGATTCTATGCCACGTACGATGGGTTAGAAAATTGTTATCTTATGCCTCGGCTTTCGTCATTGCTTGATTGATTTAAGTGATTAAGTTCTCCTGCGCCATGGGATGTTATGTTACATGTGTTGGTTCATGAAGATGATGTGTCTGATCCAGATTATTTTGAGAACGACATGAAGACAGAGATATAACCAAGATATAACAATGAAATACACAAAAATATAGAAGAGAGCACAAAAATACAGTGAAACCCAACTTCTATTGTTGAATAAGATAGAAAAACACCGTAGAACACAAACTGGAAAAAAGGAGTAGCTTATCTCTGAAAAGAAAGAGATGTTGGTTACACTTCCTTCACAAGAAGCTTTACATCACACTCCATTGCATGCTTAAAGGGCCTCCTTCACCTCAATTATATAGGAGAGAGTGAGAGGAGAACAATTCCCATGATGCATGTGGGATAAATTGGACTAAGTTTATAAAATGCCATATGCATGTAAAATACTAGTACTTCCCGAGCGGTCACCCATCCCAGTACTACTCTAGACCGAGCACGCTTAACTGTGGAGTTCTAATGGGATCCAATGCATTAACGCTATGTTGTAGGCATGTACATAAAACCATTACATGATGTCTGTAATTAACAAACGAAGATGACATTCCATTCCATTCCCCATAAAAAGGGTGAATGTCATGGTTTATCAAAACCAGAGGCTCAAAATGGTGATTTAGTGGAAAAGGTGGATGGCCACCGAGATCCATCTGGATCATTCTTCCCCCCTTAGGAAGCAATGGTCTCCATTGCGTTGAGTGCCCGGGGGAGAGAGAAAAGCGTTTGCTGAATCTACATCTTGATGAGCTTCTTTCTTTGTTGGAGAAGTTACGCCTCTTATCTTTTTGAAGGTTATCACGAACCTGTGGTTGGAAGGGTTGGACCCTTTTAACCAGTCTGACTATATGAGATTTATGTGTATATGAGGAATCTTTGCGCTTTTCTGCAATCTTGTTGACCTACTTTTGTTGGATAGAAGGTGCTTGGGCCAAGGCTGTAGTGGTTGCAGTATCCTTCTGTTCACCTTTTGAACAAATTGTGAAGAAGCTAAATTTTGTAGTATGAGATACTACCTTGCGGCACTGTTTAGGTGGGACATTAGTCGGAACCACCTCTGGTATCCTGTAGAGATGACCCCCCATAGTAACAATGACACTATGGGGTCGAGACTCATAGATAGCATGGTGCTTCCACATATATGGTTGGCCCAAGAGAACATCACAGACATCCAGCGGGGCAACATCACATAATACCTCGTCCTTGAAGGGCTAGATGTCGTATGACAATTGGCACTGCTGGCTGACACAAAGATCTTGACCCTAGAGAAGCCACCCAATTTTGTATGGTCGTGGGTGTGGTGTTGTTGGCAAATCCAACTGCTTGACAACTTATGCTGAGATGATGTTCTTTTGTCTTCCTCTATTAACAATAAAATGCAGTGGGGTCCCCTTCACCCACATCTGTGAATGGAAGAGTCGCTCCCCCTCCTCGGGATCCTCTTCTGGTTGGATTGTTGTAGTTGCAACAGTAGTAGTGGGTTCTGCATCAATGATCTGTCTCCTTTTATTATTTTCTGAATCAGGGTCCAAGTCGAGGTTCAACTCTTTGTCTTTGAGCTTGGCCACCAATGATTATATTGAGCGACGTTCATCAGTGTTGTGCCAAGGGCTGTTGTGAAACTCACACCACTTTCCGGTGTCTTTTTTAGACTTCCCGTTACCCTTCTTTGCTTGCATCTGGGATTGGCTCTCTTGAGGTTGACCTTCCTTGCTCTGTCCATGCTTCTCCCACTTACTTTGCTGGTTGAAATTCTGCTCAATTTTGATTGCATATCGATAAGCAACTCCCAGTGAAGAGATGTCCAAGAAATCCATCTTTATTTGGATGTACCTGTGTAGACCACTGCGGTACTTCAAAACCAAGTGTCGCTCGGAGTCTTTGATACCCAGCTTTGAGCACAAGGTATGAAATATGTTGGTGTACTCCGACACCGTCTCGGCTCTTTTCTGACGTAGAGTTTTCCATCTCATGTATTGGTCATCATAGTTTCTGACAGGGTAGAACTACTCCTTTAGGGAATCTACAAACGTTGCCCAAGTGGGTTCTCTCCCAAAAAGTGTAGATTCATTCGTGGTGTACCTCTTCCAGTAACCTTCCCACCAAGCTCTGACATGGGGAAGGGATTTAAGGAGCGTGAAGGTGATCTTTTCACTGTCGAATTTTTTTTGGACAGAGTAATAACCTTCTAGCAGATTCAACCATTTTTTCTAGAGCATCCGCATCTATCTGGCCTTCAAATAAGGGGATATCAAAATTGACTTGTACCTTGAAGGGTGTCGCACTTGCAAAATGGTTGTTTGTTGAAGATGCATCGGTTTCCGCCATCGGTAGTCTTCGAAGGATCTGAGCAAATTTGTCCATCATCTCGTTCCTTTGTCGCACAAGGGCTTCCTCGAGCAATGCCTTGAAAGGATATCCTGCTCTGTCATCTCTTTTTTCTTCCACCATGGGAGGTTGCTTGGGCTAGCAAGAGTGGTTGTCCTCAAACAAAACTAGCTCGAAACCCAAATCTCTATACCGTAACCTTTTCGGGGACCTGCTCTAAGAAATGACAAAGAGCAGACTACTCTGATACCACTGATCCTGATTATTTTGAGAACGACATGAAGACAGAAATATAACCGAGATATAACAATGAAATACACAAAAATATAGAAGAGAGCACAAAATTACAATGAAACCCAACGCTTCCTTCACAAGAAGATTTACATCACACTCCATTGCATGCTTAAAGAGCCTCCTTCACCTCAATTATATAGGAGAGAGTGAGAGGAGAACAATTCCCATGATGCATGTGGGATAAATTGCACTAAGTTTATAAAATGTCGTAGGCATGTAAAATACTAGTACTTCCTGAGGAATCACCCATCTTTGTTTGGATGTACCAAGAAATCACCCATCTTTGTTTGGATGTACCAAGAAATCCAAGCAACTCCCAGTGAAGAGATGTCCAAGAAATCCATCTTTGTTTGGATGTACCTGTGTAGACCACTGTGGTACTTCAAAACCAAGTGTCGCTTGGAGTCTTTGATACCCATATTTGAGTGCAAGGTATGGAAGATGTTGGTGTACTCCGGTACCGTCTGGGCTCTTTTCTGACGTAGAGTTGTCCATCTCATGCATTGGTCATCATAGTTTCCGACAGGGTAGAACTCCTCCTTTAGGGCATCTACAAAGGCTGCCCAAGTGGGTTCTCTCCCAAAAAGTGTAGATTCATCTGCGGTGTACCTCTCCCAGTAACCTTCCCACCAAGCTCTGACACGGGGAAGGGATTTAAGGAGCGCGAAGGTGATCTTTTCACTGTCGGAATTTTTTTGGATAGAGTAATAACCTTCTAGTAGATTCAACCATTTTTTCTAGAGCATCTGCATCTATCTAGCCTTCAAATAAGGGGATATCAAAATTGACTTGTACCTTGAAGGGTGTCACACTTGCAAAATGGTTGCTTGTTAACGATGCCTCGGTTGCCGCCATCGGTAGTCTTCGAAGGATCTGAGCGAAGTTGTCCATCATCTTGTTCCTTTGTCGCACAAGGGATTCCTCGAGCAACGTCTTGAAATGATCTCCTACTCTGTCATATCTCTTTTCTTCCACCATTGGAGGTCTCTTGGGCTAGCAAGAATGGTTTTCCTCCAGTAAAACTAGCTTGAGACCCAAATCTCTATACCCTGACCTCGTCGGGGACCTGCTCTAAGAAATGACAAAGAGCAGACTGCTCTGATACCACTGATATGGATTATTTTGAGAACGACATGAAGACAAAAATATAACCGAGATATAACAATGAAATACACAAAACAAAAATATAGAAGAGAGCACAAAAATACAGTGAAACCCAACTTCTATTGTTGAATAAGATAGAAAAACATCGTAGAACACAAACTGGAAAAATGGGGTAGCTTGTCTCTGAAAAGAAAGAGATGTTGGCTACACTTCATTCACAAGAAGCTTTACATCACATTCCATTGCATGCTTAAAGGGCATCCTTCACCTCAATTATATAGGAAAGAGTGAGAGGAGAACAATTCCCATGATGCATGTGGGATAAATTGGACTAAGTTTATAAAATGCCATAGGCATGTAAAATACTAGTACTTCCTGAGTGGTCACCCATCCTAGTACTACTCTAGACCGAACGCACTTAACTGTGGAGTTCTAATGGGATCCGATGCATTAACACTATGTTGTAGGCACGTAATTACATGATGTCTGTAATTAACAAATGAAGATGAAATTACATTCCATTCTCCATCAAAAGGGTGAATGTCATAGTTTATCAAAACCAGAGGCTCAAAATGGTGATTCAATGGAAAAGGTGGATGGCCATCGAGATCCATCTGGATCAGCGTCGGCCTGGTGTCGTAATTAATGTTTAATACCTCGATTTTGGTTACGTTATTTAGGTGAAGGTTGTGTCAATGAAGTTGTTATTTATTGATGTTTTATTTACCTAATCCAACCTTAAAAAGAAAAAAAAAATACATTTTGTACGTCGCTTGTGTTGTCGTAATGGCGGGGTCGTTACAATTTGCAACAACAATACTATGAAAATATGTTATCTTTCTTGGCGAGAAATTACATTGTACATATTCTATCTATAACTATATCAATTCAAATCTATTTTCAAAGTATTGTATTCCCTTCAATTATTTGAGTCTATTGAGTTTGTTGGGATTCTTTTTTACTTGTAAAGTGTAGAATTTGTAAGTATAGACAAAGAGCACATCAACTTTACAACAAAAATAATATTTGTGTGTATAAAGTCTGAATAATCACATCAAAGTACTCAAAGTACTTGAAAATTGACAAATCATAGTTTGTTATTTCTTATGTGAGAGAAACAAATGAGTAATGCCAAACAGTTGGAAATACATTGCTCAGTCATGTCAAACACTTGGAAATATATTTTCTTAGAAAATTATACACCATGCAGTAAGCTAATAATTAAGTGTAAAATTTAAAAAGGTTGATAAAGTCTAGTTTATGAAATTGTATTAATTGTATACATAATAATGTTTATACTTTTCCTTAGATTTTATGCTTAATTTTTAATTTTTTTTAACTTTATATTTTTTAAGTGTCACTTGTTAGTTCTACATTAAACACGAAAGGAATTAGGAATTACACATCTCCCTCATATTAGACTTAAAAATCACCTCTAAAAACCATCACTCCATAATTTCCCAAAAAAACATTCTTATGTAAATTTATCTATATACATGTCATTAGTCGAACATCGAATATCCTCCAAAAATGCGGCGGTTGAACATCCCCCAACTTTAGTGTATATCTTATTTGGTAACTATACACTCCCAGATAAGATAAGATATTCCTTTTGCAAACTATTAAAAGCGTGACTCGAAGATCGTCCAACTTCATTTGGACACTATACAGGTCCCATAGACTGACCAGAATATTAAAATCCATTGCCGAGAATCATATAGGAGAAATTCATTCTTTTCCTTCAAACCAGTCATCCATTATCCTCCATAAATTCTATTCAGATACGATTGAAAATCCAACAGAAATCTTAAACATGCTTACAATGCCAAAAAATATAGATCTGCAACTCTGCGGGAAACATTATCTTTCTGCTCTATATCCAGAGTGCATAGCCTTAGGGAAAAAACAAACGCCCGGGATCTTAAATTTTTTGAAAAAGAAATATAAAATTCAGAGCCAGAAATTATTAAATGCAATCCAATAGAAATTTTAAACATGCTTACAACGCCAAAAAATATAGATCTGCAACTCTCTGGAAAACTTTATCTTTCTGCTCTGTAGCCAGAGTGCATACTCTTAGGGAAAAAACAAACGCCTGGGATCCTTAATTTCTTGAAAAAATATAGAGTCATAAATTATTAAATGCAAATGAAATCGAAATACAGTAATATAATGCTCACGCCAACACTATGATTCAGATCTTGAGGGATGTGCGCCAAATATTTTAAGGCTCAAAATTCTGGAATGTCGATAAGCATCCTATATGGAAAAGATAACAATCAAATGACATTATTTTCTTTGATCACAAGGCAAAAATCATAATTCTCTCCGAACACATTGCATTTGACAGTCATGCTTGGAGGACTTTTTTTCAACAGGTATATGGAAAAGATAACAATCAAATGACATTATTTTCTTTGATCACAATGCAAAAATCATAATTCTCTCCGAACACATTGCATTTGAAAGTCATGCTTGGAGGACTTTTTTTCAACAGGCTAGCAATGGTGTAATTGTGACATATCGATACTCACAATATACAATATTTCAGATTCATGTTAAGGTATGGATAGAATTTAGAGTAAAGTGTATACACTTTATAGATTATAGAACATTTATTTTTCATGTTTTATAAATAAGGGAATTTTATACACCAATTTGATCATACACTAATTTGATTTGATATAGTTTAACTTTAACCTTAAAAAATTATTATTATTATATAATCTATTTATTACTTTATCTACCATTATTTAGTACACAAGATTTAACCACATAATAAATATATACTAACTTACAAGCTTGAATATGTACAATTTTATCACTATTAAGAAAAAAAAATTATTATGTACTCACATAATCTTTCATCTTGCTCTTGTTTCAGCCCAGGACTAGGTTTCTTTTACTGTAACTTTTCAGTTTATCGGGTATTATCTTAGTTAATTTTTTCTTCCAACACCATTCTATTTTTTTGCTCGGACCACTAATCGCTCATGTTATGTCATTTTATAATTGGTAATACAATCAATTTCGACGATGTGCGTTCAGAATAGATATTAAAAAGGGCAAGTGAAACAGTCATAAAAAGAACCATCTATTCTCGTGAGTACACCGATCAGACAGAATCAATTTGAAAAACTATAAGTTGAAAAGCTATTTGACTGAGCAGCAGAGATCCAGAGAGAAATCTTCTAATCTAAATTCTAGTTGGTTAACATAGATGAAAATTCATTGTACTGCTCTGCTCAACTAGTGGTCCGAAGTTGGTGGCCAATATTCACTATGCAATGCAATACAGTTGAATATCCACTAAGATGACTCTGCTACCCAATAAAGTTTATTGTCAATATTATTTTTATTATACAGCATTCAATACCAGGTAAGAGTAGGTACTCAATAATGCCAATATCCAACCTGCTATGGAACATTTATACAGCATTCAATACCAGGTAAGGGTGAATCCTCACTGAAACCAATATCCAACATGCTAAGCCGCATTGCTGCAGGTAGATTATAAACACTGTAATCTACACCACCAGATTACAAAGTCGGTTCGACCCTGAACCGACAGATTACACATACTATCAACGAATTCCTGTACTTCGTTACTTTTGTGCATTTAACAACACTGCCAAGCATTGCATATTTTCTGACATATGTAGCATTGATTACTTAATAACCCAAGCGACTTGCCCTCTTTCAAATTAATCCAGTCGTTAAACTCTTCTGCAAACTATTAAATGCATCTTAATTCAGTCGTTAAGCTCTTCTGCAAACTATTAAATGCATCAGTTGAACAAATTAATTCAGTCGTTAAACTCTTCTGCAAACTATTAAATGCATCTTAATTCAGTCGTTAAGCTCTTCTGCAAACTATTAAATGCATCAGTTGAAGATCCTCCCTTATTTAGTAACTATACACTCCTATATAACGTCTTCCTTTTGAAAACTATTAAATGCGTCGGTCGAAGATCGTCCAACTTAGCCTCGCCCTAATGCACACCTCATTTAGACACCATACACTCCCATAAAGTGACCAGAGCATTAAAATCCATTGCCAAGAATCATTAAGGAGAAAGCCGTCCTTTTCCTTCAAACCACTAATCCATTACCCCCAATAAATTATATTTACATACGAGTGAAAGTCCAACAGAAATCTTAAACATGCTTACAACGATATAAAAAAAAATATAGATCTGCAACTGTCCGGGAAACTAATCTTTCTGCTCTATAGCCAGAGTGCATACTGGTAGGAAAAAAACAAACGCCCGGGATCCTAAAATTCTTGAAAAAAGATATAAAAATCTGAGTAAAAAACTATTAAATGCGATTGAAATCGAAATTACAGTAATATAACGCTCACGCTCAACACTCGATGATTCAGATCTTGACGGATGTGCACCAAACATTTTAACGCTGAAAATTCTGAAATGTCAATAAACACTATATGAACAGGATAACAATTATCTTTATTTATTTTCATCACACTGCAAAAATCATATTTGTCTCCGAACATATTGTATTGACCATACATATAGAACTACCGGGGAAAACAATTTAGAATTGAAGTAGAAATGTTACATACTGGCGTTGACAGATATGCGTCCACTTTCTAAATGTCAAAAAATAAATTTGCAGATGCGGTCTTTTACCTTCATCCTTTACTAAATTAAAATTCTGATGATTTTGCAGGCGAGCTTGAACTTTATTTCCATTATTCTAAAGGAATAAGAACTTTACAGGGATACATGCTTCCTCCTATGCAAAAAAACAAATAAAGCAGAACTAAAGACAATGAACAGGCAAGATTTCAAAACGTCTATAGAGTCTGGATCTACCGTTTTTAAAGGATAATAAAGTTCTATGATTTAGATATAAAATAGCGTCAGAGATTATATACATACTATTAGAAAAATGAGAGAGCATGCAGAGCTTGCACATATAGGAATCTAGATCCGTATAATGTGGATCTAAATAGCTAACTAAGGAATACTAACAAACCCAATCCCAAACTAAGTAAGCATAATCATAACACCCTCCCTTAATGCTTACTTTACAAATTACAATAATACTTAATCACAATTACAACAAAATTACAATATTTGATTTTTCGTCTTTTTGTCTGATCTGGTCTTCCTCAACAATTTAAACTCACTCTGAAATCACCTTGTTTTCGCTCTTTCTTCTCCACACATTCGAGCTTTCCACTGACACATTTAAAGTCAAAACGCTTCTGACCATCTTTGACACTCTTTGTAAAATTGACGCTTCTAGTCTCAATACTGAACCATTTTATGGATACAACTTCCATCTGTGAAATTCCCCCGAAGAACAAATTTCGACAGTTATATAGGACAACGATCTAGGTACAAAATGTTTTCAATAATCAATTTCACAACTGACCTCTTAACACAAAATAACCTATAATAATGCTCCCGGAGCACTACGGATCACATCAGCTTATAACAAACTTAGACATAATTAAATTAATGATCTGTTCTCATGCCGTGGAGAACCACCAATTTAAAATTATCCTAATATGTTCTATAATTTTGGTTCTTTAAAATTTACACAACACTCCAAACAAAAATAACCAACAAAACAACTAATTCGAGTGTAGTTACAATAGATATGGCACAACGGTCTTCAAGATGAACTTTGAAACCTGGATGAAGAGAAAATTCTGCAACACGCAATTTATGATCTGCAAGTTTAATAGTTCAGAAAATTTATACAACAACTCCATACCCTGCTCCAGCAGGTCTGCTCTTCAATAGTGTCCTCCTTGACAGCACTCAACTAGTAGTGACTCCCCACTGTAGTCTTAAGCAACAACTTCTCTGATCTCCACATGGCAGAAATACACGACAGTTTCCTCTCCGTTTATCTCCCAGCAGCATTGCAATTCCAATCAGCGCCGGACGATGGGTGTCTCTTCGGCCAACAGAGATCGACTGCTCTCCGTTTATCTCCCAGCAGCATTGCAATTCCAATCAGCGCCGGACGATGGGTGTCTCTTCGGCCAACAGAGATCGACTGAATGACACGCAGATGGGCAGAGGGGAGATCTGCAGAGATTGCAGCGGGTTGGACACAGCGGTCAGCGTACTGGTGGTTAAACAGATCTCCTCTGCGGATGTGCAGCTCCTCCCAGCAGTCGACAAACTGAATAAAACAATACACAAATAAATACAACACAAAAAAACCTACTCCTACAGTTCATTAAACCACGGCTCTCACATCATCCTGGGCACTCCCGTGAGGGATTAAGCCCAGCCAGGCTCTGATACCATATTAGAAAAATGAGAGAGCATGCAGAGATTGCACATATAGGAATCTAGATCCGTATAATGTGGATCTAAATAGCTAACTAAGGAATACTAACAAACCCAATCCCAAACTAAGTAAGCATAATCATAACACATACTTATAATATGCTAGATCTGCCTGTGCACGTTGAGGATATTTGGCCATGGTAACAGCTTGGCCAGTAATAACCGCCTTGTTACTTTTATCTGCGAAAACCTAACACCTATTTAAATAGCGGCAACTCCACCGGTAAACTATTCAGATCCAGGCCTTCCAGGTCCGGATTCGTACTTGACTCCGGTATCAGAATCTTACTCGCGTGGCGAACTAATTCTTCCTCCTCGACCCGCCCATCTTCAGCCTTCAAGGCGGACAAGCTGGACTCGACGTCCCGGGTTCCATTCCAGCGGCTTGAGAAATCCTCCCACTCGAATGACGGGCGCCAGGACGCGTTAGACGCAACAGTTTTGACGGATTTTACACAGGGTTCTTGGCGGTTGAGGTGATTACGAGTCCTGAAGCAGTACCTGTGTGTTGCCTCGATTCGTTTCAACAAAGCGAAGAATTCTTCGAAGCTGTCACCGTCTCTGCCCATGCAGGGTCGGTTCGGAGTGGGATTGATGTAATCGGCCTCCGCCTCCCCTCTATTCCTAATCCAAGGTAATGATGATTCCAGAGGGCGCTTCGTCGCGGTTTCCCTGGACTCGTCCATCACAAGTGGCGGATGGGGATAGATCCTGGAACCTGTGAGTAGAGATTATCTCAAGGACCTTCGGCTAAGCAGACAGAGAGGGATGAAAATATCCTTCCTTCGTCCCTCTCGGGGTTTATGAAAGCAAGCCGGAACGTCCCACTTGTGGTGAGAAGAAAACCAGTACGAGATGTTCACCTGTTCAATACGGCAGGCAAGCATGGGTTCAAACAGTTTCTAGCTAAATAGAGACCATTGCCTTCCTTCAAGGAAACCGCTGGCCCAACCCTTTACTACTATTGTCCCCGCTAAAAATATCGTGACGGGCCCTCTCAGAGATCGGCTGCTGACACAGGAGAATGACAGGCCAGTAGCCTGCCAAAATAAATAACCACAACCACCACCTTGCCACCGCTATTCTTCAGAAAAGGGCGGAGATCAATCAACCCCAATTAGTTACGCTCGAATGGTTCTCGACGATGAGCAAGAATACAAAGCGCATCGTGCTTTTGTTCATCTCCATCATTGATCGGCCGTTTATTTAGTTTACATGATTATATTGATGTTAATATGAAGTATTCTATATATATATATATATATATATATATATAATTATAATATATAATTATTATAAAAATTATTTATGATATACAAATAATTAATTTAGATTGATTGATTATTATATTATATAATAAGTATTTAGATAAGTTGTGTTGACTTAAAAGGTTAGGAAGGTTGGTAGTGTGACAAATATTTTGAAATTGAGATCTAATATGAGGGCAATCTAAAAGAAAGTGTTTTTCATCTTCAACCTTCTTAGTATTACAAAGGTGACACACTCTTTCATCCTATGGGGTTTTAGGAATTGACCAACACCAAGTTTAGCTATGGAGCTCATGAGAATTAGTGTTTATCTTAACAATGCTTATTTTTTTCTTTACACTTGTCAAAACAGAGAGATAACCTTAATAATCTAGATTAGGGTTGATTATCTCCTTATAATACCTTAATTTTCTTTTTTCCTCTAACTCTTTATCACACCACATTTTCTCCTTAAAGTTTGATTTAATAACATTTTTAATAGTATCCTTATTGTGTGAAATGGTCTCTTCCATGATTCCACAATGGCTTAGCCAAGACTGAGCATCTTTTTGTCATCCCTGCACTGGAGTTTGAAGCAATTTTAGCAAGCCTCTTGTATTCCATGTTGTTTAACTTGTTCTTATACATTAGGTATCTAGTCATAGTTGTGTTCTCAATGGGGGGAATGTTTGCCTCTAAGAGGAGGATAAGATATGGCATATTTCCTTTAATTTTGAGATTATAGGTTATGCAATTATTTTTGATTTGCTCTATCTTTCTCCAGGTATATTGCATCCCCAATCTTCGAAACCATATAGAATAACAGGTGTAACAAGAGTCTCAAAAATAAGTTTCTTCTTATCCCATATCCAAAGATCGACTTCTTTACAATTGTTTTCAAGCCCATAATAAGTTTTCCATCCTCCAATTATCCTTTTCTCAATGCTATAATTCTAGTTGAGCTTGTGGTGAATATCCATTCCAAGATATTTGGATGAAGTTACTTCCTCCAAGTTTTTGTTTTCATATATGAAGGTATCATAAGTGATCTTATCGGATTTAACGATCATGACTTAAGTCTTGTTAGCATTAATAGTCATACCCATGTTGGAGCAAAAATCCTTGAGGATTCTTATTTTTTTTCCAAGATCATGGGGACTCCTCACCATAAGAACCATATCATCAACATAAACAAAAAGATTGATGACTATACTAGTGACACAACCTGTTTCTTCCAATCAATCTTCTAACTTGTCAATGTATATGACAAAAAGGGTGGAGGATAAGGGACAACCTTGCTTGACTCCAATATTGCAGTTAATTTCTTTCGACCAACCCTCAATGTTCTTAAACAAGGCAATAACATTCTCATACAACCATAATTAACCATATATAATATACCAATTATTGTATACAGTAATATATAATATGGGTGAGTGCAAGTTAATGATGGTCTCTCATGATGCGTTAGTGGCAATGCAAACCCGAAAAAACAACAATATATTTACTTAGAGGGATTATTCAAGGTAATTTTACAATGAATTTGAATATGGTGTAAGAAGATGAAACATAGGAAATTGAATTAGTTTTTCGAATATACAATTTTTATTCATAGAAATTGTGAATAACTAGGTCAAATTTGATTTTTTCTAACAGTGGTATTTTATTTTTCCAACAAAATATAAGGTATATGTTTATGTTCGTGCAAGTGTTGAATATCTTAACGATGAAATTGTCTTCCAAAAACTTGTATACTTATAGAAAACCTGTTTTTCTTGTGCCATGTATTTTTTGGAAATTTTTAATATTAATTTTATATTTTGTAAAAATTATCAAAGTCAACATATGCCTGGAATTACAACGTCTTTTGTTTGTGCAGGCTAAGAGGGTCTTAACATGATCAAAACATTTTATTTTTTTTAGGTCATAGGTATCGATCTCCTCTAGTGCCACATCTAACTCATTTGAGAAATGGTTAAGCTAAGAAAAAATTATAGTAGAAATAAAAGAGGTATGTATTCTAGGATTTTGATATGATAAATAAAGAGGGAAAGAGGAGGGAAGGATGGGGGAGAGAGAGGAGGAGAGAACGAGGTGGGGAGACAGAGAGAGGGGGGGAGGGGGAGAGAGGGAGAGAGGGAGGGAGGGAGTGAAAGAGAGGGAGGGAGGACGGAGGGAGTGAAAGAGAGGGAGTCAAATATGGGGGATATAGAGAGGTAGTGGATGCGAGAGTGTGAGGCATGACGAGGAAATGTCTAGGTCTAGGTCATGGTCTAAGTCTAGGTATAGGTATAGGTCTAGGTCTTGGCATGCCTTGCCAGGTCTAGGTCAAGGAAATTTATTTCCTTACCCTTCCCTGCCTTGCAATGTACCACTCTTGCTAGTGTTTGAGAGTGTGGGAGGGAAAGAGAGGAAGTCAAATAGGGGAGGTAGAGAGTGAATGTGTAAGAGTGTGTGTGGGAGAGAGAGGTTGAAAAAGAGGGGAGGTAGAGATTTAGAGTGTTAGATTATGGGAGGAAGAGAGAGGAAAACATAGAGGGGGAAGATACAGTGTGTGTGCGAGAGTGTGGGAGGGAGAGAGAGGTAGATAAAGAGGGGAGGTAGAGAGTGAGAATGCTAGAGTGTGGGAGGGAGAGAGAGGTAGAAAAAGAAAGGAGGTAGAGAGAGAGTGTGTTAGAGTGTGGGAGGGAGAGAGAGGAAGACATAGAGGGGTGCTAGAAAACGTGTGTTTGAGAGTGTGGGAGGGAGTGAGACAAAGGCATAAAATGGAAATAGAGAGATTGTGTGAGAGTGTGAGAGGGAGAGATATGGAGATAGAGAGGGGGGGTAGAGAGAGAGAGATATATGTTGGATATATAGAGGAGAGATAGTGGGAAGGAGGGGGAGATAGAGAGAGAGGGAGGAGGTGGGGAGAGAGAGAGTGTGTGAGAGTGTCAGAGGGGGATAGAGAAAGAAAAAGAGGAGTGATAGAGAGAGTGTCTAAGAGGGAGGGAGAGGGAGACAAATAGGGGGGTAGAGAGAGGGATAGTGAGAGGAAGGGAAGAAAAAGAAATAGGGAAATAAGAGGGAAGGAGGAGAGAGAGAGAGAGAGAGAGAGAGAGAGGGTGCGGGGGGGAGGGAGAGAGGGCGAGGGGGAGTGAGGGAAAGAGATGGAGGGAGAGAGAGAGAGAGGGAGAGAGAAAAAATTGGGAGATATAGAGAGGGAGTGGATGTGCAAGTGTGAGGCATGGAAAGGAAAGGTTTAGGTCTAGGTCATGGTATAATTCTAGGTTTAGATCTAGGTATAGGTCTTGACATTCCTTGCCAGGTCTAGGTCAAGGGAATTTCTTTCCTTACCATGTCTTGCCTTGAAATGTACTACTCTTGCTAGTGTGCAAGAGTGTGGGAGGGAGAGGGAAGAAGACAAAGTGGGGAGGTAGAGAGTGAGTGTGTTAGAGTGTGGAAGGAAGAGAGATGTATACAAAGAGTGGGGGTAGAGAGAGAGTGTGGGAGAGTGTGGGAGGGAGAGAGAGGAAGACATAGAGGGGGTATAGAAAGTGTGTGTGTGAGAGTGTTAGAGGGAGATAGTGGTATACAAAGAGGGGAGGAAGAGAGAGAGTGTGTTAGAGTGTGGGAGGGAGAGAGATGAAGACGTAGAGGGGGAATAGAAAGTGTGTGTGTGAGAGTGTGGGAGGAACATAGAGGAAGACAAAGAGGGTAGGTAGAGAGTGAGTGTGTTAGAATGTGGGAGGGAAAGAGAGGAAGAGATGGAGGGGGGATATAAATTTAGTGTGTGAGAGTGTGGGAGGGAGTGAGAGCAAGGCATAGAAGTGTAGTATAAAGAGTGTGTGAGAGTGTGAGAGGGAGAGAGATAAATATAGAGAGGGGGGTAGAGAGAGAGGTAAATGTAGGAGAGAGGGGTAGATGTAGGAGAGATGGAGGAGAGATAGTGGGAGCAAGGGTGAGAGAGAGAGGGAGGAGGGAGGGAGAGAGAGTGCATGAGAGTGTGAGAAGGGGAGAGAGAAACATAAAGAGGAGGGGTACAGAGAGAGAGTGAGATAGAGGGAGAGGGATATAGAGAAGGTGATCTAGGTGGATATCGATGGCCACCCACCTTTTCCTACTCGCTCAAAACAATTTTCTAGCAATTTTGGAAATTTACTATTTTTAGCATATTTTAACTTTCGGGGCCATTTTGAGGGCCTAAATGAAGGTTTTTCCAGGAACGAGCTTCTAAACGATAGCCAAAGGATTTGATTGAACCTCCAAAATAAATCTCCCCGAAGATACCTTTCCAATGGGCTATCGTGCGCCTAAAATGGATATTGTATGCAAAAGTTACGACCCCAGGAAGTTGATGTACTAACTTACCCAAACGAGACCCACATGACTTTTGGCACTTCATCTCCTAGGGTTAGGTTTTTGGATGTCTAGGGTTTTTGACATTCCTGTTTATTGTAAAAAATCCTTTAGAGCCTCATTGTAATCATCTTCTTTCGAATGAGCGCAATTGTCACATCTCTTCTCAGAGATAAGATGCCACCATTCCAACAAGCTTGTTTTCTGCTTCATTTTACAGTTTCATCTTATTTCCTTATTAGATAGAAGACCAATTTTATTATATCTCTGTTATTATGTGTTAAGAATATTTTAATAATATTTATTCATTTCATTCTTCTCATAAAATCCATATCAGTGGTATCAGAGCGGTCTTCTCCTTGTCATCTTAATGCATGTCCCCAATGAGGTTAGGGTACAAAGAAATGGGTCTTGAGCTTGTTTATGTTGAGGACAAAATCTCTCGCACGCCCAAGAGACTTGTCATGGTAGGAGAAAGGAAATATGAAGGGATAGGAGATCCTTTAAAAATATTGCTCAAGGAAGCCCTCACACAATAGATGAATGAGATGATGGATAGTTTCGCGCAAATCCTTTAGCGACTACCAACAAGCGACGCATCTTCCTTGAGCGGAGGCTCTGCCCCCTCCAAGGTAAAAATCAACTTCGATATTCATATATTTGAAGGTCACATAAATGCAGATGCTGTAGACAAGTGGTTGAATCTACTAGAAGGGTATTTTTATGTCTATAACTTTTCGAATAGATAAAATTTTACTTTTTCACTCCTCAAAGTTGTTCCCCGTGTCAAATATTGGTGGGAAACTTTCCGTGAGAAAAAAGAAATAGAGGAACCCTCATTATTTACAGTCATGACCACCTGGGAATCATTCATGGATGATATTAAGGAAGAATACTACCTTGTCGGAAGTTATTATGACTTGTATACCAAATGGACCACATTGCGGCAAGAAAGAGACTAGGCAGTGCCAGAGTTCACAAATATCTTCCATACCTTGCGCACCAAGATGGGTATCAAAGATTCAGAGTGACATATGGTGCTCAAAAATTGTGGTTCTATGCATAGATACATCCAGACCGAAATGGAATCTCTTGACATCTCGTCCTTGGGCACGACCTATCAATATGCTGTCAAAATTGAGCAGAAGCTCAAACAAAAGACACGACAATTTGGGCCTGGGAACCCCTCACAACAAAATCTAGGAAGAGGCGGCCCCAACCCATAGAAAAAAGGACAAAGAAAATATGGACAGTATCAAGAAAACCAATCCAAGCCACAAGGAAAGAAGGACACCGTAAAGACAAAGAAAGATACTAGGAAGTGGTGTGACTTCCATAAGGGCTCTTGGCATAACACTGCTGACTGTCGCTCAAAGAAGTCACTGGTGGTTGAAGTGAAATCCTTTGACTTAGTTGTGGGTTTTGACTCTGAGTTGGAACCAGAAAGGGGAAGATGGATCATTGACGTAGAACCCACTACCACTGTTTCTACCACCAATCTCCATCCTGGTGAACTAGACGATCCAGAAGAAGGTGAGTGCCTCTTCCATTCACATATGTGGGGAAAAGACACCCCATTGCACTTCATCGTTGATAGCGGTAGCTAGAAGAACCTCATCTCAGCAGAGGTCATCAAGTAGCTGGCCCTGTCAACAACATAACACCCATAACCCTACACCATTGGATGGCTCCGCCAAGGAAGCGATCTTTGCGTCAGCCAATAGTGTCAACTGTCATATGACATCAAGCCCTTCAAAGACGAGGTATTGTGTGATGTTTCTCCTCTCGAAGTTTGTAATGTTTTTTTGGGCCAAACTTATTCATGGAAATGTCATGTTGTAAATGAGTCTAGGCATCGTAGTGTTATTATTACTTTGAACAAGAAATTGTACAAGATACACAAGGTAGTCCCTCCTAGTGATTTTTCCTTAATATCTTCCAAGCAATGAAGGAAGGTCATCTCTCAGACCGAGAAATTTGTCTTCTTCGTGATTCGCTCTCAGAGTGAGCGAAAGATCGCAGCCACATCCAGGGCCTCCATGGTCGATCTCTCCACACAATAGAATATAGTGGATAAGTTCATGGAAGAATACTGATATCTCTTCTCCTCTCCCACCGGGGTACCTCTACACTGCCAGGTCAAGCATCCCATCGATCTGACCCCAGGTGCACCGCTACCAAATGGGCTAGTCTATCACCTCTCTCTGTTAGAAAATGAGGAGATCAAGAGGCAGATCCAAGAATTTCTCCATAAGGGGCACACACGTCCAAGCTCATCGGCTTGTGGGAGCCCAATTGTGCTGGTGCAGAAGAAAGACGGGACTTGGTGACTCTACATTGATTACCGGGACGTGAATAAAATCATAGTCCGAAACCGGTACCAGATTCCCCAAATCAATGACCTCCTTGATCAGCTCACGAGGGCCAAATACTTCAGTAATATTGATCTGAAGTCTGGCTACCACTAGGTCCCAATAGAACAAACATATGTATGGAAGACTTCCTTCAAGTCAAAGTAAGGTCTTTTTGAATGGATGGTCATGCCCTTTGGTTTGACAAATGCTCCAACAACATTTATGAGGATGATGGATGATATCCTATGACCTTTCACAATTAATTTTGTAGTGGTGTATCTGGATGACATCCTCATCTACAACAATACTTGGGTGGAACACTTGCAACATATTCAGCAGGTTCTGCACAACCTACGACAGCATAGACTATATGAAAACTTGGAAAAATTCTCCTTCGACATGGACATAGTCCATTACATCATTGATCAACATGGTGTGCATGTGGATCCAGCCAAGATCCAGGTCATATGTGATTGACTAGCCCCAACCACACTCACTGAAATTCAGAGCTTCTTGGGCCTCGCCAATTTCTATCGCAGGTTCATGTTGGGATTCTCTCATATCACATGGGCCCTCAGCCAAGTAACCATGGGTGGCGGTAATAAAAAAATTGTGTGGGACCTGTCCCAAAAACAAGCCTTCGATGACTTGAAGAATCATTTGTGCTCATCCCCATTACTTTCATTACCGTACATGCAACATCCCTTTGATATCGAGACAAATGCTTCAGACTATGCTCTAGGTGTCGTTCTCACTCAACACGGCCACCCCATGGCATATCATAGTGAGACACTATCAGATGTTGTTCGTAAGTACCCTAGTTATGACAAATAAATGTCTTCCATTGTGAAAGCCTACTGCCAGTGGAGACATTACATTCTTGGGAAGGAGGAAGTCATCCACACTGATCACATGCCACTAAAGTTCATGCAGAACTAAGGAAAATTGCAGAATGACCACCATCAGAAGTGGTCCACATACTTACAATACTTCCACCTCAACATCAAGTATAAAACAGGAAGTACCAACTGAGTTGTTGATTGCCTCAGATGACTTCCAGTTGTGACACTCAACATAGTGCTAGACTCTTGTGGCCACGAGACCTTCGGATGGCCCCACCTCTATGCGACATACCCTAACTTCTCCACCACCTACCAAATGTTGGGCGCCAACTCAGTGGTCTCTAATTTCCATGTTCAAGAGGGTTGTTATGTCATCTGAGCCATCTCTGCATTCCATCAAGTGAGCACGGGGAGCTAATTTGGGAAGCTCACTACAGTCGGGTGGCATGACACTTTGGTGTTGAAAATAAAGTGGTAGTGTTGCAAAAACATTTCTACTAGCCGAAACTTCGACAGGATGTCAGAAAGTATATCAGGTCCTACATCGCTTGCGCTATTGCCAAACTGACCACTAAGAAATAGGGTCTATACACCCCTCTTCCTTCTCCTCACAAGCTGTGGGAATCCATCTCAATGGAATACATGTCGGGCCTCCCATCCACTAAGAGGGGAAATGACTATTTTTTTGTGGTTGTTGATCGCTTTTCCAAGATGGCGATTCTAGCTGCCTGTAAGAAGAACATCATAGTAGAAGCCACTGCCAAGCTCTTCTTTGAATGATTATGGGTACATTTTGGGATCCCACAAACCATTATCTCAGACTGTGACAGTCGGTTCCTCAACACATTCTGGTCGAGCCTCTGGTCACTACTGGATACCAAGCTCACCAAGTTCACTGCCGTCCACCCCTAGCCTAATGGCTAAACTGAGGTATGTCAATCAAATGATCATACATATCCTACACATGTACAATTCAAAACACCCCCTCACATGGGATGAGATTCTTCCCTATGTCCAACATAGCTACAATCGAGCCCTGCATAACTCAACTGGCCACAACCCCTTTCAGTCGGGGTTCAAATTCCAACCATTGGGCCCCATGGATGTTACACCACCCATGGTGACTACCTCGGTCGACTCGTCCCCTGCTCCACCAGAAGTTGACAAAGCCACCTGATTCATTGAGAATATCTATCACATCCGTCAATAGGTTTAGGATATTCTACAAAAGTCTAATTCTAAGTACAAGCAGTGCCATGATCAACGTTGGGTGCCACATAAGTGTTAGAAAAACAGGACCGCGGAGCAATAAAATAAGACAAATGCGGAAACAAAACACAGAAGATATACAATACAAGAGAGACACGGATTTACGTGGTTCACCCAGTGTGGGCTACGTCCACCAGAGAAATTGCCAGGTCCTTTCTTTATTATTATCCAATAAAATGAAGGGATACAACCTACAGCAAAACCCGTTGTAAATTCCTCTTCTTTCTCTTATAGTCTCCTCTCTTAGAATACAATACTCGCCAACATACATAGCCGTAATACATTTCCCTCATAAAAGAGGGTTGCCTTCTAGGGAAAAAAACCCTAACATAATCTCTATCATTAGATCTACGACCTTATAATGAATGGTCCAGATTTACAATGAAATTACAACATACTTTTACAAGGCAATTTTTTCTTCGAGGGCTTCGCCCCCAAACCCCCACTAGGGGCCTGCTTACCCCCAAACCCCCCAACTGGGGGGATAGCCCCCCCGGACCCCGCAGAGGGGGTACCCCCCCTCTGCACTCCCCCGCATGGAAGAGTGTACATACTTCTGGGGTGTAAATATTTCATGGGCTATAAACACGACTGAAAGTAAAAGACCTCTAAATCAGGAAGATAATCAGGCTCCACAACCAATAATCTCCCACTTGGAGACTGATCTCAACAACTCCACCGCTGTTGTATATGCTGGACTCTGAACCTTCTTAGACCTGACAAATTTCTCATCTTCATCTTCATTCTTGAAGACCAACTAAAACTGAGCAAGAACTCAGTTTCTCCCTGGTTACTCCCTTTGTTAACATGTCTGCAGGATTCTGGCTAGTGTGTATCTTTTCTAGCTTCAATTGTCCATCTTCCAAGGTAGATCGTATGAAGTGGTACCTCAAATGTATATGCTTAGTATTTGAATGGAAGGCTAAGTTCTTTGCAAGGTGAATGACACTCTGACTGTCATAGTACAACCTGTTGTTCTCCTACTTCTTTCTCAATTGCTCCATAAACCTTTGTAACCAAATCATCTCTTTACTAGCCTCTGTAGCAACAACATACTCTGTCTCTGTTGTTGAAAGTGCAACAACATTTTGCAGTTTCAAAATCCAACTTATTGTTGTTCCACCTATAGTAAAAACATCCCCTGTGGTGCTCCTCCTGCTGTCTTTATCACCTTCCATATATGAATCAACATATCCCTGTAAAAAAGTGTCTGAACCTCCAAAACATAATGCATGTGTAGTAGTACCTCTCAAATACCTGAGAATCCACTTTACTGCCTCCCAATGTTCTT
>ML777462.1:1980255-2002713 GCA_009831015.1 Picea engelmannii | reverse complement strand
ATGTGGAAACAAAACACAGAAGATACACAATACAAGAGAGACACAGATTTATGTGGTTCACCCAGTGTGGGCTATGTCCACCAGAGAAATTGCCAGGTCCTTTCTTTATTATTATCCAACAAAATGAAGGGATACAACCTACAACAAAACCTGTTGTAACTTCCTCTTATTTCTCTCACAGTCTCCTCTCTCAGAATACAATACTCGCCAACATACATAGCCGCAAAACATTTCCCTAATAAAAGAGGGTTTCCTTCTAGGGAAAAAAAACCTAACATAATCTCTATCGTTAGATCTGCGACCTTATAATGAATGGTTCAGATTTACAATGAAATTACAATATACTTTTACAAGGAAATTTTTTCTTCGGGGGCTTCGCCCCCGAACACTCGCTGGGGGCCTGCTTTCCCCTAGACCCCCCAGCCGGGGGGATAGGCCCCCCGGACCCCGCAGAGGGGGTACCCCCCCTCTGCACTCCCCCGCATGGAAGAGTGTACATACTTCTGGGGTGTAAATACTTCATGGGGTATAAACATGGCTGAAATTAAAAGACCTCTAAATCAAGAAGATAACCAGGCTCCACAACCAACAATAAGTTTCAGGTGGGAGACAAAGTTTGGTTGCACTTGTAGAAATAACGCCTTACAGGGCCCCATCAAAAGCTTCTCCCACTCCATTATGGTTCATACACCATCACCAAGGATGTGGGTGAAAATGCTTTTGAGATCAACATTCCCCCTTTCCTTGGCTTGCACCCAGTCTTCAATGTGGCTCTCCTTCAGCCATATTTCCCACCATTATTGGACACCTCAGAGATACCAAAGCAGTTGACACCAATAGAGATTAACCCTAAATGCATGAAACATGAATCCAGTGATCAGTTTATGGACACACAGATCAAGGACACTTGACAACAAATGATCGAACTTTATTGCATTGTCAAATAAGGGCAATTCCTGCACCAAGGCACGTGACTCACCCGGGGCCAAATTCAACAAAAAATTCCTCATATGATGGGGGAACTCAACGAAATGGAGACCATTGTTTCCTAAGGAGGGAGGATTGATCCAGGTGGACATCAATGGCCACCCACCTTTTCCAACTCACTCAAAATAATTTTCTAGCAAATTTGGCAATTTACTATTTTTAGCAGTTTTTAACTTCCCGGGCCATTTTGAGGGCCTAAATGAAGGTTTTTCAGAATAAAGATTCTTAATTATGGCCAAAGGCTTTGATTGAGCCCCCAAAATTAATCTCCTCGACGATACCTTTCCAACGAGCTATCGTGCGCCTAAAACAAAGATTGTATGCAAACGTTACGACCCTGGGAAGTTGATGTACTAACTTACCCAAACGAGGCCCACATGACTTTTGGCACTTCATCTCCTACGGTTAGGTTTTTGGATGTCTAGGGTTTTTTACATTCCTGTTTATTGTAAAAAGTCCTTTAGAGCCTCATTGTAATCATCTTCTTGCGAATGAGCACAGTCGTCACATCTCTTCTCATAGATAAGCCACCACCATTCCAGCAAGCTTGTTTTTTGCTGCATTTTACAGTTTCAACTTATTTCCTTATTGAATAGAAAACCAATTTTACTGTATCTTTGTTACTCTGTGTTAAGCATTTTTTAATAATCTGTATCCATTTCTTTCTTCTCATAAAATCAGGATTAGAGGGGGGTAGAGAGAGTGATAGTGAGAGGAAGGGAAGTAGTCAGAGAGACATAGAAAAGGGGGTAGAAAGAGAGTGAGAGGAAGAGGGGGATATATAGGTAGACAGAGAGGGAGAATAGAGAGAAAAAGAGGGGGAAAGAGAGTGATATTGAGACTAAAAATGAGGAGAAAGAGAAAGGGTGGGAGAGAGGTGGAAGAGAGAGGGGAGGGAATGACAAAGGGGTAGAGAGAGAGAGAGAGGGAGTGGGTGTGAGATTCTAAGGCATGCTAATGCAAGGTCTCGGTCTAGGTATTTCCATGCCTTGTGATGTCTAATTCTTGCCATGTCTAGTTCTTACCATGTATATGAGTGTGAGGGAGAGAGAGGGAGACAAACAGGGGGAGTAGAGAAGGAGATTGAGAGGGAGAAAAAGAGGGGGGGTAGATGTAGGAGAGAGAGAGAGAGAGAGAGAGAGAGAGAGAGAGAGAGAGATGGGGGAATGACTTATAAGAGTGCATGCACATTATTAGGAATGTGTGTGCATTCCTAGAGCATGTGCACACTCCTAAGAATGTGCACGCATTCTTTTGAATTCATTTTTTTGGGGAGGGATTGACAACATGTATGCTGACTTGGTTGGCTCGTATTTAGGTTCAGGATGACAATCCTAGTGATTTGGTCTACAAATTGATAAAAACCTCCATTTTTATAAATACCCCTCTTTATCTCTATCCTTGAATTCATTTTTCTATAGGCCAAACAATTTAGTTGTTGATGAAACTAGACATAGATAGAGTCGACTCTGTAGATTTCAAATATATAATTTTTTTTTAAGTTAATATTGTTTATTATTTTTAATCTATTTTTGTCTTCACATATATCAAAATCCTATAATACATACCCCTCTTATTTCTTCTATAATTTTTTGTTGGCTTAACCATTTCTCGAATGAGTTATATGCGACACTAGAGGGGACCAATACCTATGATCCAAAAAAAAAATGTTTTGATCATGTTAAGACCTTCTTAACATCCACGAATAAAAGACATTGTAATTTTAAGCATATGTTGACTTTGATATTTTAAAAAAAATATTAAATTAATATTAAAACTTTAGAAAAAGTACATGGCACAAGAAAAATAGGTTCTCTACAAGTATACAAGTTTTTGGAATGGAATTATATCATTAAGGTACTCAACACTTGCACAAAGAAAAACATATACCTTATATTTTGTTGGAAAAATAAGATACCACTGCTAAAAACAATAAATTTGACATAGTTATTCACAATTTCTATGATTAAAAGTTGTATATTCAGAAAGCTAATTCGATTTCCTACATTTCATATTCTTACACCATATTCAAATTCATTGTAAAAGTACCTTGAATAATCCATCCAAGTTAATAGATTATTGTTTTTCGAGGTTTGCGTTGCCACTAACACGTCATGAGAGACCATCATTAGCTTACACTCACCCATGTACATGTGCAACACGGGTGAAGGTGTGACTCTATAATTTTCGATGTACTGGTCCCAAATATATGTCTTGTATTTACTAGGTGTTTGTTGTGATGAAGATGTATAATTAGGGTTCATTAACTTAATAATTAAATTTTTATTAAATTGATAAATAATTATTAATATTTTTAATTGTATGTATAGGACCATGTAAAATAATTTTGAGAATTGTTTTTATGCCAAATAACAAACATCATTATCAAATACTATTTTATAAACCTTAGTGACAATTTCTGTGATTTACGCTAAATTCAATCACGCACAAAAATCACTATATCATCTTTATGTTTTTTATTTACTAAGTATTTTCTATGCTAGAATATACCTGTGCAGAGGTGCAAAAGCTATATAATTGTGTTTTGTTAAATTTATAATTTACTTTTTTTTAACATGTAAAAATCATTTTGTTAACAATATGAATTTGCATAATAATACTTTATTATCCATAATATTGGTAACTATTAGAATGAGTGTTAGCTTCACAATGATATACATGTGTGTAAGTGTACAAGCTATATATGTTCGGAGAATATGTTTGTGATGAGGATTGTAATTAAATTTATGTTCATGTACTAACATTAAACTTTTATTAGATTAATAAATAATTATTAATAGTTTAATTATTTGTATAGGACTATATTAAAAATAAATAAAAAAATTAAGGATTTGTTCAGACTATATGTATGTGCAAAAGATATAGGTAGCTAAAGGCAGAGACATTGTAATGAAAATATCCTCATACAGTTTAAAAAATGGCTAAGTAAAAATGATTTTGACTAAGGAATTCTAAATAGATATTGAGTTGACTGAAGAATTTGACACAAGATTTGCATCTAGAGTTTTGCATTGAATTCTATTACCTACTTTCCCTTCTTTCTTATCAAATCGGAGCAAACCACGTTGCTTAAAGCTTGTCATATTTGAGAATATGTTTTCATATAAAAATGTTAAGTCATATAAGTTGTCTATTACTTATGGGCTTGTGCAAATTTTTCCCGCCACAGGAAACACCCTTCAAATTCGAACATGGTCTACATTTGGGCCAAAGAAAAATTATTAAAATAAAATAATATGACTAATATTGAAATAAATATAAATAATATTTCCTTAAACTTGATCAAGAGAGTTAAAAGTTGACGCAAGGAACGAGTAATATAGAGGAACGAGCTCCAGGTATATTTCATAATGGAGAATGTTTTTTCCATAGTTAATATGCTTCTGTCACTCGATAACTATTAGACTAAGTGTTGTTGTGTGGGGGATACACCTTTGTGGAGGTGTGAAAGATATACCTCCATTTTTATGCATACATGTATAGATTTCGCACCTCCGCACAATTATATCCCCCATTATATAGTCCACATAAATATTAAAGCTTGCCATATACATATTTAATATTGTGCATATATTAAATCTTGTCATATTTGAGAATATGCTTGCATATAAAAATGTAAAGTCATAAAACATATGTGAGGAGACTCTTGTACAGGTATATGTGTGCACAACATGGGACCGCACATGTATATGGTATGTGCACAAAATTTTCCTTTGACATTTGTCAGCATCTCTGCACATGGTTATTAATTATTTAATTTTATTTATTATTAAATAATTAATTACTTCTTAATTATGTGCAATGTGCAATGCACAAATGCTTATGTGTGGATACTTTTGCATTGCTTATGTATGGATACTTTTGTATGGGTACACAACCATATCCGTGCAGGGATATACCTATGCTAAATAATAAATAAATAATATTAAATAATGCTCTGCGGGGATATACCTGCACAATTTTCTCCACACATTGCATGCTAAATCATTAATAAATAATACTAAATGATGTACATGTGATGTATGGATACATAACAATATCTTTGCGGGGATGTACCTGTGCAAATGTCTCTGCACATTTCATATTGTGCATTATTAATAAATAATTAATAATTAATATTAAATATTTAATTATTTAATAATGAATAAATAGTTTTTTTTACTAGTATATGCACCATTAACAGACATACCTATGTGGAGGTGCGAACAAATAGTCAAAGAAAAAGTCTCTGCACATAAGCATTAAAAACGTCTCCACACACAAGTACTCGTGCACTCCACATTGTGGGGCTACACCTATGCAGAGGTGTGGAGAATTTATTAAAGAAAAATCCTTCGCGCATTCGATGTATTGGCGCAGAACTATACTATGCATGGATATACTTGTGTTAAAGTTTCCGCCCATACTTATGCAGAAAAATTCTTGTGCGGAAGTGTGCACATGTATTCAAATAAAAAATCTGCATACATAAGCATCAATGCATTGCAAATTAATAAATAATACCATATCTATGCGGCGATATAATGTGTAGAAGTCCTGACAAATTGTCAAAGCAAAAGTCTATGCACATGTGTGATATACTTGTGCAGAGTCTTTTGCATGAGAATTTTGCATAGGTATATCTTGGTGCAACTATTATTCTTAATAAATAATTGATCAATAAAAATAAATAATTGATTATTTAACAAATTGCAACCATAGTTTTGTGGGGATATGGTTGTGCAAAAGTTTTCGGACATAAGCAACAACGCATTGCACATTACAATTTATGAAATAATCAATAAGGCATATCCCCACACAACTATGGTTCCACACATTGTGTATGGTTGATTATTAATAACATATTAAATAATAATATTAAATAATTAATTATTTAATAAAGAACATTTTTTTTTACTCGTATATGCACCACCAATAGACATATGTGTGCACGAGATATATTTGTGCAAAACTCTTCGCACATAATCAAGATCCCATTAAATAATGCACACACGATGTATGCATATGGAACCACACATGTTGTGTAGGAATACAATGCATGGGTACAAAGCCATGCTATGCGGCGATACACTAGTGGAAAAGTGTTCACACATAGGAAGTGAAAAAGTCTTCGCACATAAGCAACAAGGCATTGCACATTGGAATATTAAATAATTAATAATTAATAATTGGAATCCATACTGTGCATTGGACATTAATAAATAATACAATACCTATGTGATGCTATACATGTGCGGAGGTGTGCACAAATCATCAGAGCAAAAGCTTCCATGCATAAAATGCACGCGTACATAACCATGTTGTGTGGGGATATACATGTGAAAAAGTATCCACACATAAGCAATATTAAATAATTAATTATTTAATAAGAAGTAATTAATTATTTAATTATAAATAATTAATTATTTAATAATAAATAATAAATAATAAATAATAAATAATTTAATTTTAAATAATTAATAAGTAATATTAAATAAGTAATTATTTAATAAATTGCACATTGTATATTATGCATTGGATATGAATAAATAATATCATACATATGCAAGGATATACCTGTGAAGAGGTGCGGAAAAATGTTCAAAGCAAATGTCTCCACACATACGATGTACTACTAGGTTTTACTTCACATTGAACAATTTATTTGTTTTTTCTTTTTTTTTTACAAAGTTTTATACTAATTGTTTTTATTTTATTCTAATCATCATCATCGTTGCATATACTATAATAGTTTTTTTCTCTATTATATGAAGTATCTTTTGAAAAATATTATTCATTATCTATGCATCTAGTTATACTAAGTTTCATTGTTTAGTATATATTTTCCAGTTAGTTGGGGTTGTGCTACGATGAAACCCTTGTTTATCATGTTTGGTGCAATTTGTTTTGTTGATTTCATTGTTCTATCAAATTAAAATTATCAAGTATATTTATTTTTCATAATTTTTTTATGTATGCTAAGGATGTGAAAATTCTGTCATTCAATTTTATTAGATGTGGTCACTCATAAATATGATGCTTCGGTTCATTCGTAGATCTCTCTTGTGTAAACAAGGAGATCTAGTCATTTTAGAACATTGTTAATTTTATCTAGACATAGTCAAGCTGAAGAGAACTAATGGAGTCATGGGAACGATGGTGATAAAGAAAAAGGAGGTAGCTAGGTATTTATGTATAAACTGTAATATTATAGTGAAATGGCTATATAAATTAGGTATTTGACATTAATTGTATATTATAAAATCACTAAATACCAATGCAATGTGTACATATGTGTCAAACACTTTCAAAAGTCCAAATTATCTATAACTTCTCTGGTCACAATGTGCATATGAACATTGGTGAATTACTGTATTCGGTGCAACCATATGTTCATCCATCTCGCATTCCGCAGATGTGTATCTTGAAAAACACAACATTTATTCTATTTTATAGAAACTCTCTAGAGAAATTAGAAAAGTCATTGAACTTCGATCACACACTTCTAGACTACCATACTCCTAATAGTTCACATAGATGCAAAATTAAATCTATTTTCAATTTACTGAACCCAATGGAACTTGCATTTTAATTGATTACCTATATATGTACATTTATGGTTCACTGTAATGGCGACCAAGAGAAGCTTTATTATAATTGTTGGCTTTTTATAGTTGCGTGAAAGTTGTGGAACATTTGTGCCATATTTAGATTTTAGTTTAAACGTCTGCAATTTACCAAGATTCTTGTTTTCTAATTAAATTCCATATGAGTATGGACATATGTGTTGCACAATAAGGAAAATATCTAGTTTAAGGCAACAATACAACAATTTTTTTTTTTATTGAATTTTGATTGCATTTGATTCTATATATACGCCAATTAGAACATTGTTCTTAGTATTTTTCTACTCACTCAGGCCAAGTTCCTTAAATTAATTAAAAATAAATGGTTCATTGCATGCCATGCTATTATCGTTAGACAAGCATCAAAATTCCTAACTTTGTTTTTATGCAATTTTTTTTATCACATATTCAATTCTTTGTTGCACTAGATGAACCAGTAAAAAATTATATTCAAATAAGTGAAATAAGTAAGGAAATATACATATTCAGACCAATACCCATAAGCAGAACAAATGTGATTGCGATTTCTTGCACAACCATATTGCAAAAGCAATTTATGACATTGATAGCAGAGATGTTTATTGCATCTGCAAACTTGTTTCAATTTCAATCTAGCTCTTGTAACAATATATCAACTTTGCAATGTAACATAACCAATAACATCCAAATATCTTGTCTCCAATTTCCATCAAAATTTTGACATAATTGAATTGCAAAGAATGCAATAGAACACTATTGTAAAAATAACAATGTCAACACAATACATTTAAATCAATGCATATATTATTCTTGGAATTCAATAAGTACACAAAAAATGTGTATATACAATGTATATGATATTATGCATCAACATTTTCACCAATATAAAAATGACAACTAGATCAGAGTTATAGTATCTGTACAAGGAAATTGAAAAGCAATAGAAAGAAGTCTTTGCACTTGCATGATAACACTATACTCATCCAATATCTACCCCACATGCAACACGACATTGTCTTCATTCAATGTAATTTTTCCATGTACTAAAAAATAATGTAGCATATAAATTGTTCTAGGTTTCTTTTGCAAATACATTTCATATTGCATTTATGTTAGACTAGGAAGCAGTTCTTGCAATATAGGTTCCCTGACAGTGCATTTCACATTATTATTGTTAATTGTGCATATAAAAATGCCCATGTTTATATACAAAATGGTGTCTCTTATTGCATCTTACACAATCAAACGTTGCATTCTTTTTATCAAAGTAGATGTGCCTATAGGAGAATTGAAAATTGCACAAACATATTCAAATGGAATTGAATATGCATTTGTTGCTATCATTGTACCATCAACCTATTCATACAATACAAAGTTTAATAATTTACGATATATATGTGTGTGTGTGTGTGTTTTCAAATAATCTCGTACACAAAATTTGGAGATAGAGTTGTCAATCTATTCTTACCACATTTGTCGACCCCATTAGTTTTTTCAGAACTTTGACCGCTTATGTTGTAAGTTATGTTACAAATGAAGATAGTATTGTGCGGAACACCTTTTCTTTTCCATCTCTCCTCTTGGTTATATTTTTAAATAGAAAAATGAGAAATTTCCCTCTCTGAAATTGTTGTTATAGTGAAGTGAAGAAATGCCCATATGCCTCGAATAGTTGCAACTGATACATAAAAGATTACAATTATCATATAGCCACACCTAACATATAGTGGCATATAAACAAAAAATAATTGACCATGGAAAAACATAATGTTTCTTTGTCTTCCTCTATGTTTCCATATTTTATATGAAAATTGTACATCAAACTTTCCTAGCCAACATCACAACAACTCCAATAGTTCCAATGGGATACATGTATGTATTTCTTACAAATTTCTTCATTGTTGTAACGTCCCCTCCTTTACAACATCAAAGTAGTGAGTATAGTAGTGGTAATTTTTTTTTTTGAAACATCATTAGAACAAGTGTTACATGTCATTAACACACTTTAATAATACACATTCTATTCTCATCTACATCACAACACGACAAAAATCAAATCATCATTACTATGAATAAAAGATTATTTTCATCATATAAAGATAACAAAGAAGTCTACCCACCCATCCTACCTGCAAGGTTAGGACCTCCAAGACACATAATCAACGCTCAAGTCGAGGATTCATCCACTTGATTTTGATCATTTAAGGTGTCAGGACTGGCGACTATTCTGAGGAACAAGGAGATATCTAATTCCCTTAACCAAGTATGATTCCAAATTTTGAGACCAAATCAATAACCATAATCATCATAATTTAAAGTTTAATAGTAGTTCACCACAACCAAACAAATGTTAACAATTCTCGCACATAATGACCAAGAAACAAATAACTTTATTAGGAAGCATACTAGTAAATTTTCCACTAACCACTAATTGACGAATCACTTATACAATTTCTAGCCATAAGATTCTAGTGTTTACATAACAATACACATAATAATCTCATCGAAAAATAATTGATTCATTCAATTAACTTATAATTTAATTTCAATTCATATCACTAACCATAGTGGTTAAAAAAAAATTCTTTATTACAAAGAGTGAATCATACTCCATAGTATAATAGTAATTATAAGATACTTACTCGTCGTGATCCCTACCATTTTTAAATTGGAGATCAAAAACAAATTTTTATCTTATATATAAGTAAGTTACCCTATATCCATTGCGATTTGTTGTAATGCACTAAAAGGGGCAAACAAATTATCAATAAGCACCCAACTTGTTCCTAAGTTTCCAAGACATTACATTGTTTTTCGTTGTGACCTTAAGTTAAATTCAAGTTCTTACCAAGTAGGAGTATAACATTAGCTATTGTCGAAAGAATAAGCTATTCTAAGTTCAAATTGTTATTTAACTCTACTAACCTAATTCTTAAGAACATTAACCTTATTCTTTGATAAGTGATACCATAGTCTTATTACCCCAAGGTATACACTCTAATACTAATAATTTATAAAACAATATTAATTTATATAGTAGAAATCTAAAAGTGTTAATCCATTAACCTAACATTCATACCATTCTTAACTCGAGTGACTTATTGCTCACTTTAAGGATTTATTCCATACCAAAACTAGTTCGGATTATAAGAGTTATCTCACTCTTGGTTATCCATACACCACAATCATTTAAATTCTTAATTTAAATTAGCACACATGTAGTTTTCCAACTATAAAAATTCAAAGCTTGTACCGGAGTACATGAAATCAAATTCTAGATTCCAATAGATGAAAACAACTCAAATGCTATAGTATTAATTATGTGCAACTTATACAAAACACCCACGATTACAGCACAATTAAATCGCAGTTAAATGGCACAGACAAGGTGATCTTAAACTAATAGTCTTGCTATGAGAATGCGACGATAATCACTAAGATAAAAATAAAATTCAAGAATTGATTTGCATAATCAATCACTTACGATTCTTTCCAACATTCAATATTTGAACTACTAGTTTTAGGATACCATTGACCCAAGAAATTCTGATATATGTTTTTTTTATTTAAAAATACATTAAGTTTGAAAGAAAGTTCCAATCCAACACTTCAACTAATATGCAATAACCGTCAATGTGTTAACTCGTGTCTGTAGATTAGTCTCATCATGATTCTGAGCGTTAAAATTCGAAATCAAGTAGCTTTGAGAGCGACTATAAAAATTCTAAAAATACGACTTGAATTTTAATAACAGAGCCCACACTTCTTCATAATTTCAAGGCTGCCAAAGCATTAACAATGTAATCCAAAATTTATTATACATATAATCCAACTATTAACAATGAACGTCCTGAATCCCTTCAAGATCTGTCTTAAATAGAACCACGACCCTATCAATTTGTCTAGCATGTGAACTTCTTAAGAGACTATCACAACGAAATTACAGTCAATGCAAAATAAAATAGTCTAATTGAAAATTTATTCCTTCAAACATTTTCATAGAGAAACGAACCAATTCCAAACTCTGGTATTACAATGAAATTTGTTACGATGTCAATCCCATTACAGGGCATACCAACATCACTGCAATTTTCTTTATAATTCAATTCTTAGTAATGATAACAATTCTAAAATGACTATGCGCATTTGTTATCTATACTTTCAAATAAAATTTTGAAAGAACACAACAAATTTCTAACTCATGAAGTAATCATTTAACCTACAATACTCATAAATTATTGGTAGTGATTAAGGAATCGATATCTGAGTTGCATTCTAATAGCAATGGTCTGGTAAATTTCGTTAATCTATTGATTCAATCTTTTGGCAATAATAGAATAATTTAACTCTGGTTTGAGGTTTAATTAATTTACAAGAATAGAGGTATCGCCCCCTCTGTTCATTTCCAACAAGAACAACATTCTAGTCTGTGTATTTTCAACACAAGTGCGTGACCATATAAAAGATTCGATGCAATAGGATTCATCATGAGAGTGTGTTGAATCCAATTCACTTTCGAATTAAATTTTACAGCGAATAAAAATGAAACTTTTCATATAAATTGAAATTCCCACAATCAAGAGATATTTAAAATTTACTGAGATTGCAATTAAAGGACAACGATCAATGGCGAATTTCCAATCGAAAATTACACATTCTCCTTTGACACACTTTCCCAATTGATACAAAAATACAACATGATTTTACATCGGTCATATAGAAATTTAAAATTTCAATGTACTCTTGCTAATATAACATTCAATAAAATACCATAACAATGGAGGATGGAGAGAGTTGACATTGTCCTTCAAAGACTTGCACTCCTTCTGTTCCCCTTCTTGCTAATCGTTGGAAATTCACTGGTACCTCCCAACCAATGTTAGGGGTACTCTTCTCCCCCCTTATCCCCTCGATCTGCAAAGAGGCCACACAAAAGAACCAACAAAAATAGCTCCAATACTTTCCTCACAGGGTAGAGATTTCACTCTCTCTTAAGGTTGGTATCCCAACTCTCACAAGTAAAACACATTCAAAACATTTTGGCAGCATAACCTTACGAAGGAAAACGTGAGACCCATTTCCCTTCTACACCATTTGTTTTATAGAAATATCCCAAATTGCACATGTCCTCATGCAAAATTAATTATCTTTTTAATAAATTTAAATAGTAATATTCACCCACACACTTGTCACACTCTCCCCAAGTTGCACAAGTAAATACCATCTTTAATTTAATTAAAAATCCATTTTCCCTCACATTCTCCAATGTGTTCCTATTTTCACTATTAGTTGTCCCTTTGTTCCCCAAATTCTCATTAAATGTGTGTCTCCTAACTAGATCTTAGTTAGAGTTGGATTATGAGTCTTCTTCTAGTTAGACTAGTGGTAGCTTGATTATAGATACCATTCTATGTGTACACCTATTCTCTCATATTTTATTTCTTTCTATTTTAAAAATCCATTTTTATTATTTTCATGTACACATGTGCATTCTATCCAGTCTTTAGATTTTATTCCCCTTTTTCCGAGAGTTTGATTATATTCTCCAATCTTTTAACTTATGTCATAATTCATTTAGTCTTTTAATTAAATTTAGACTTAGACTTAGTTTTAGGCTTAGGCTTAGAATTTTACTGGGCTTTATAATAAATAATTTATGGTTTAGTTAATTATTTTATTCCAACAAGTCTAAGCATTTCAATGTTTTCTAGGCCACCTAGATTTATTAACTCAAGATTTTACTTATGTGATGTGCCCTTCAAGATGCACCTTTGTGTTCCAAGGGTGCCACTCACCTTTGACTGGTTTTGGAAGTTTGTTCGACTCTTGGAGTCAACACTCCACTCGGTTGACCTTGTGAGAGACTAAGGGCTTCTAAGGAATAAGGAATCTGCCTTATTGGGCGCTCCTTAGAATATTCGTGAGCGACTGTCTTAGTCCTCCCTCATGACATCATGGACCTCTTGAACTAGGTAACCATTAACCTATAGTTTAAACCACAACGAGAGTGCTAGCAGGCTGTGCCAGGGACGTTGCCACACCTCTCCCTAAATGTCCGGTTTCTGTGCATGGCCCCTCTACTCCTTATGTGATTTGGATTAGAAATCATCGTAAAGTGTGCATCCACTGATAAAACCCATGTCAATAATACATATACATAAATCATATTTTAATCAATCATATGTCTCAAGTGTGTAAAATGAAATACTCAATCAAAATACAATTCACTCCCTCACTCAATCCAGAGTCCAAGGAAGTCCATTGATGCCATCAGGATCCATAACCTATCATGTGTCCTGCACACTCAGGAAAACCCGTCAATAACATCTGCCAATACATATACATCAAATAACAATAATTCACAACACATCATAATCATCATGTATAATCCATAATCAAAACAAAATCACAATTTACCATAACCAGATCACTTCCACGCAAATGTCCTCAAAGAATAAGTCAATAAAAGTGTGCTCAATAGAGAGAGATGTTACATACACCCCATATTGTTTGAAAATTCATCCCAAAGTTTGTACAGTATATAAATGAACGTAAATAAAAGTATCTAACATAGATCTGTATGTCTAATCTATCAAACAAGTATGAAAATTGTTGGTGCATCTTGTATGCCTCCTGCCTGGTAGCCAAGTGTGGACTATAGTTGTCCCAATGGAGCTTGACCTAATTGACTATTCGACGTCGTAGTTGTTGAATGCGATGGTCCAGAATTTGGATTGGCTTTACCATGAGAGAAACCTCATCAGACACCTGCAAAGAAATCATGTCAATAAATGGTGAAGGATCACTAATATAATGTCTCAAAAAAAATACATGAAATACATCATGCATATGCCTCAAAGAATCAATCAAGGCTAGTCAATAAGCCACGATTCCTTTCTTTTACACAACTTAGAAAGGTACCACAAACCTAGGAGAGAGTTTATCATTCTTTCCAAACTTGATCGAACTCTTATGCGGTTTTACCCGCAAAAAAACTTTGTCGCTAACTTCATAACTACGGTCAACACAATGTGGATCTACATAACTCTTCTGCCAATATTGCACTTCTTTTATCCTTTGTCGTATCGATAGCATCTGTTCTTCCATTTCTTGGATAACCAAGACCCTGTCCTCAACTTGGTCCCAACTCAACAATGTTTGACAAGGTCATCCGTAGAGAAACTCAAATGATGCCATCTTAATTGTACTCTGATAGTTGTATTTGTATGCAAACTCTACTAGTGGAAATAAATATTCCCAATTTTTTTGTTGGTCTATTATATAAATACACAACATATCCTCCAAAATCTAGCTCATTCTCTTTGTTTTTAAATTTGTCTTGGGGTGATATTTTGTATTGAAATTCAATTGTGTTCCCAAAGCCTCTTGGAAGCTAGTCCAAAATCATCCTGTAAACATCGATTCTCGATCGAATATAATTCCTTTTTGCACACCATGTAACCTCACAATCTTGCTGACAAATACTATAGATATATCTGGCGCTTGATAGATCATACATACTAGAATAAAGTGTGCACTACCACGAAAATTGAATCATGCCTCCTGTAATACCCCTTTCCCCCCAAGCTTGTAGTTAATCATTAATTATGATCACCATGCTATCACATGGAAAAAATGTAAATGTATTATTGTTTGAATTGCCAATAACTCATTGTGGGGTGAAGTCTTGAAGTAATGGAAATGATATCACTAGAGCAAGGAATGATAAAACTGTGGAGAGGGTTCATTAGCTCAAATGACCCAGATTCCCTTTGTTGGGATAATAAGCCTCATATGGATCCCAAGGAGAGGAAATAGTTAATGAAGGAAGGACTAGTGGTTAGATAATAAACCACCCTCATTAATGGAAGCATGGTCTGACTAAATAATTTTATCCCAAAGTACCACAGGGTCTCATAGACTAGGATGACCCGAATTTCCTTCTGACAGAAGGAACATGATAGATCGAGAACCATCTGGGGAAAGGACATAAATAAAATAGAGACAAGAGAAGACCTAATGAGGAGGAGGTTCATGTGGGAAGCTCTATAGAGATCAGGAGAGACACCAAACAACATACAGAGAAGAGAGGAGAACATGACCCGAGTAATATACTACAATCTTGATGCTGAGGAGGCATTTGATAAACCTCGCATATATCATCACAGAGAAAGAATATTTGAGGAAATACGAAAGTTCCCTAGTGATATCATGGCTTGGAATGAGGGTGGACAAAGTGATAAGAATGAATTCCTCTGAGCCTATGGTTGGGTGGAAAGGCACACACCCACAGTCAGTCCATTGGTGATCGATTGTAATAGATAGGTATACTCATACCCTGTGTAATTTGAGTTGTAACTGTGAAATAAAGTTGGATATCCTATGAATGTTTAGAGATGTGCATGTTTTCTTGATGGTTGGATTGTGTTCCTTTATCTTTGGCTTTACTGTGTTGGTTTGTACACATAAATGCTCAATCCCTGTAGTGACTCGAGTTAAAAAAAATGAACTACGAGTCTGTCGAACTTGCACATAGTTTCACGTGTGGGTTTTTACACTTTTAGTTAATCTAGGCATCCTGGATAAGGGAGTTCGTTAGGCTCAAGAGAGGTAGTGTGAAGGTGAACAGAGCCTACACCAGCTACGTAGGATTGGAGAACTCTCTAAGTCCCAAAATCTGGAAGAAACACAAGGAGCATCCCCTCATTTCATTTGAGGTACCAGTAAGCTTAGGAGGTATAATGCTCATAGACTGTATATAAGAGGGCGCATTCCCTAGACCTTTCATCTATGTGACCGAGGGCTCATTCTCATGGCCTTATCAATTTCCCAGCCGAGAAGTAAGTGTGTGTAGACCCTAAAAATATTTGGAGAAACCATATGACCAGGGTCTGGAAACCATACGCTAGTATGAAAGGAGTTAGCTCTTATTGGCTTCAAAACTCTGGGATTTCGGAGCTCCAGGATGCCACGACTTAACTAGGTTCTAGCCAAGAGGTATGAGAATAGCCCTTGGGGCTTGACAAAACTCTATATAACCAAATCCTAGGAACCCTAGGGTGAGTTGGGGAGGAGATAAGTATTCGGTACTCTGGGAGTCCAATGCCCCGGGGAAATAGGTATTGCAAATAATAAATTATGTCATAGGAGACATGTCAAGTCGATGGCTTAACAATGGACTGACAAGTAGTGGTCATTTACTTATTACTATGGAACCCATCCTCACGTTAAACCTGATTCCCTTACCAGTCATGAAGTGACACAAGTCATAGATCTGAGGATGGCCAGGAACAATCCCAATCGTCAGATCTAGATGGTGGTTAGTTCAACATTGACCTACTCTGGGAGAAAAGTGGAATCTATAAGGCAAAAACCCCTAAGTAATGGAGGCCATAGATCTAGGGACCATGTGGACTCTTACTGACCGTTAGATTCAAACCATGGTCGACCCAATGTTGACTAATCTGAGAGAAAGGAATAGGTCACACCACGAACTCCCTAAAAGTTGAAGTTATGAAGTAATGGAGGTCTTTGTTCTAGGGGTTACATGGATGCAACTTGACTATGATATTGAAGGGATTAGAAGGATATTAGTCAGGATGACGTAGTAAGGTGATGTCATCTAGGGTGACGTGGAATCACAAGTAACTTGCCACGTCTCACCTGTATTGGTGTGTTTCGTAGACCCCAGAGGCCCAGTAACGCATGACACGTGTCGCCCACTGAAGGGGCCACATGTCATCTCAATCTTGCCACATGTCACACCTAGAACTGACCTCTTGGTCCATGTGGTGAAAGTAATATGTGAGACCCACTTGTATGTTCCTTTGTATCTAGTACTCGATACTTTGGGAGTTTGGCACTCTGGAAGGAAGTATGGTTCAAGTTGAAGGAACCTCTAGACACCGAAGTTATGAAGTGGTAGGAACTGTAGATCCGATATTATGTCAGGATATCTCCTGACCATTATATATAGTACCCAAGACATCAAGAGATTTTCACTTTGAAAGAAAGTATGGTTCAAGGTGAAGAAACCTCCAAATAATGAAGTCACAAAGTGATAGAAGCCATAGATCTAGGGACCCTTCGAGATCTCCTCTGATCGTTGGATCTAGATTTTATCCGGTACTTCTATGAAGTCATGCCTTGGGAGAATAGGATGTTGGAACTTATGCTCCAAAGGGGTTGAAGGTTAGCGCTACGTGGAAACTTTTAGGGACTTCGAAGAACCTGTGTACATAAAATAAAAGGGGCACCCAATGCTGGATTTTCCCCCTAGCCTATGTATTAAAGGAGGGTTAAGTATCACTATTGGTTTGGATGGTGAATGGACTTCCACCGTGAACATCAGAGCTTGAGGAGGGTGCAAATGATATGGATCCACATGGACGCTAGGTGGCCCTTGACCAATAAATGCCCAAGAACTTGGGAAGAACATATGTTCCAGACCAGAGCTCGGTTTTGAGTGTGGAGACAGTGGTTGGAAAGATATGGATGAGAAGAACGTGATAGATACCTCAAAATAATGATTTGAGATGTTAAGAAAAATCAAATTATGATTCCCCACCCCTTAAAATAGTATTTAGGGGTCAGGTGTGTTACAAAGTGGTATCAGAGCATGAAAACAACAGTTGGATTTCTAAGGCTCTTGCATGAATCATATGAAAATATTTTTGGAATTTAAGGGGTAACACCCTATCTTACCACATTCCTAATAGGTTTAGTCAAACCTCTACCAGAGAGAGGAATGAAACCTATTGTTGTTTATATATGTTTTGGAAATATGCACTATCTATTGCTAGATTTTCCAAATAAAGAAGCTGAATTCACTATGCAATTGTACATGTTGTTGTAAGTAATAAGATTAGGTTACCTAGGATAAGATGAGCCTATGGAGAATATTACTACCAAACATAAACTATCTTCAAAAGTTCCTTGAGTAGAAGGATGTAGATTAAAATACAGTTGGGATTTTACCCAAAGATATTGAATCATGCTATTTTGTGCCAAAGAAAGCCTATCATTTCTTTGGAAAATGATAGTCGATCCTACAATAGTGGGATTATGTTGATGGGACCTAATAGCAAGACTAGGTTGTGAATGGATTGAAAGGAAACGTAGAAATAATAATTACTTCTTTAATGAAGGAGTAAACGTTGTATATGTGTATAGTCCCTCATGATTAGAGGAATGAGTTTGGTGACCATTCTCTGAAAAGGGAGAGCATGCGTAGCTCTCAGTTTTCGAAGGGAACTGAGAAATAAATTTTATTTCTGGGCACATGAATTGCTAGGTAGGGTTTTTCTAATCAAGATGATAAATGAAGTTGTAGAAATATAGAGTGATTGAGTGAGAAATCACAAAATCCTCCCTCGCTTGGTGGATAGGAAACTAATCTTCCACAAATCTTATGGGAGGAGGAGAGTGACCTTTTTCCTTGACTATTGCTAAACAAAAGGAAGAATTCTAGGTGTAATGGTTAAGACTGATTATGACCTAAAGATACTCTGGAATTCTGAACTAGAATACTTAGTAAGTAACATAATTCAAAATTGTATTTGCGATTAAGGGAATAGTCAAAATGTTATTTGACATTCAATTTTATTATAAATAAGGTAAAATGGTTGATTAAATGTTGATCCTGAATTTGGTAAAGGAAGTGTTGGGTCACTTCTAGAAGCCCAATGGGTTATATTTGTTGAAATTACTAAGACAACTGACAGGGGGGGTGAATCAATTGTTATTGTGCTTAAACCATTTTAAGTCAATTAAACCATTTTTAATCTTTCTCCAAGTGACCATCAATATTATACAACATATGAACAACATAAATAATGAGCATCAGTCAAACATAAGATATACACAGAGACAAAGTTTCATGAGGAAACCCATAAAGAAAGAAAACCTCTTCTTCTTCGAAATGATAGGCAGTCTTTTAAGTTTTGTACAACATCTATAGTTGAGCACCAACTCAATGTGAGGCTACTACCTCCGTTTTACAAGCTCCAACTTTTTTGAGAGCACCAACTCTTTGGTTTCTCTAGCACCCACTAGAAGGAAGCACCAACTCCCTGAGTGTTCTAGCACCAATTGGATGGAAGCACCTACTTCCACTTATACAAGCACCAACTTGCATACATAAAACTCTGTGTTTTCCCAAGCACCACCCTGCCACCCTTTTCTCTAGCCACAACTATATGGAAGCTACAACTCCCAATATTCAAGCATCAACTTGAATATCAGAGGCCACAATCCTCCCTAGCACCACCCTTCCTCCCTGATTATGAATAAATGATTGACAAACAAACAATACGGGTATTTCAAATCTTACCCCTTCTTCACTGTTTTGCAATTCTTCTCTGGTTCAAAAATTGCTCTGCAGTTCTTGTTTTCCTCATGCTATTCTGCTCTTGCTTCATGTTATTCTACTACTCTCCTCCTGCTTATGTATGTTCGGTGACTGTTACTCATCTCTGAGTTTTATCTTATGATCTGCATTCTTTCATTTTGTACTTCTTACAGTTCATCTCATTATTTCTGTTAGAACAACTAACCTTACACAGTCACTGCATCTCGCCTTTTATACTCATCAGCCTCATCAGTTACACCTCAAATATCCTTGGGAAAAGACAAAAACTTCTTAGCAACTATATCACCAACCGATCAAGAACCATGATTCGATTTTCTAATTGCATTGTAACTTAACTTATTAATCATGAAAATAAATGATGACCCTTCAATCATATTTTTGATTAACCTGCACCATTGGATTACCAATGATTGATCTCGCACCTACTCCATATGCCCATTTGCTGTGACCATGGGCCTAATCAAAATGCCTTTCACATTTCTCATTTCGGCAATACTGTGTTGAAGGGTCTCGACACTCCAAGTTGTGATCGCCGAAAAAGAGCTTAGCTCTGCTAGCTCCACCTTCTCATATGATCCCCGATGGTGAACACAACCTACACAAAAAGGCATTTTCACATTTTGAAAATCCAGAGGTGAAGAGTCTTGACTCTTCATGTTGCGATCTCCGAAAAGGGGCTTAGGTTCTCTATCTCCTCCCTCTCACGTGACCACCGACAATGACCATAGGCTGCACCAAAAGGTGCTTCATGATTTTAGTTTCAACATTCTTGTCATGAGTGTCCTTGACACCTCCAACTCTCGGTATCCGAAACTCCGAAATGGAGTCAGATCGACGGTCCACAATCTTGATTATTCGACGATATAGAGCTTTTCGTGATCTCGCATATCGCGAGTTACTGCTGTGAGTTTCTTCCTTGACTCCTCCAACTCCTGGTATCCAAAACTCCGAAATGAAACCTTTTTCATGCTATGATCTATCGTCACGTGTCCCCCTTGGATCAACAATCCAGATCTTATCGTGATTTCTCATATCGCGAGTTGGAAGGTTAGAGCATTGCCTTCCTTTGACTTTCCAGTCAGAAAAATGTTAATCCCTCGACACGTTTACTCCTCGATGATGGATGACCCTCCTGCTTTCAGGACTTTCTAAGCCCGCTTCATCTTGTACTTAAATATTGTGCTCCTTCTTCTGGATCCAATGATGGTCAATCCTTGTGCTCAGATCCAACGTGTGAGATTTTTTCTCCTCTTTTGTGCGTTCCTCCTATCTGTATTTAGATTTGACGGTCATCAAGAATTTGGGATGGGTGATCCATCAATCATTGTTGCTCCTCACTGTTGATCTTTCCATTGCCATGCCATTATCACTCTGCTGAACATGTTGATCTTTTCCATCAATGACAAAACATGCATACTCTACCTCTGTCTAAAAACATGCCAACAATCTCCCCCTTTGGCATTGTTGGCAACCCCTTGAATAACATTCAGCTTTACCACTGTATTGAAATTACCACACTTTGTCCCCCTTTGACAACAATGTCAAAGAAAAAACAATCTCCCCCTGAGCTGTTGCAATACATCTCGAAGGTATCAGATATGTGACAAGCATATACTCCCCCTGTGTTGTTGCAGTATTATTCGGAGGTATTAGAGATTCAACCAACTCAAACTCCCCCTAATAGTATGGACCCTCTCAATTTGATAGTGAGGTCATGCCAAACTTCTGGCAAAGATATCCAAAAGGTGTCGCTGCTAATGGTTTAGTAAAGATATCAACAATCTATTCTATGGAAGGAATATAATTTACTTGAACAATCTTGTTTGTAACCTGTTCTCTGAGAAAATGGTATTTTATTGGTATGTGCTTAGACTTGGAATGAACTACAGGATTCTTAGAGAGACTGATGACATTGGTGTTATCATAGTGAAGTGGAACAGGATCAATATAAGTGACCTTCAAATCTGCAAGAGTTTGTATCATCCATAAAATATACGTGCAACAACTAGCAACAACAATGTATTGTGCCTCTGTAGTTGATAATGAAATGGATCCTTTCTTTTTACTAAGCCATGCTACTAATAAGTCACCCAGGAAGAATGCTCCTCCACCGGTGCTTTTTCTTTCATCAACACAGTTTGCCCAATTGACATCTGAATAAGTAGTTAACTGAAAGTTTTGATTCCTAGGATACCACAGACCATAATTCATTGTGTCCTTCAAGTACTTGAATATCCTTGTTACCAGTACTATATGACTATTGGAAGATTGATTGCTGTCATTGATGTCAACCCTAGTCATGGGTTTTGGACCGCAAGATTGATAAAGGTATTTGGACATGAAGGAAAATGCACATGCATATACAACACCCATGAATGGATAGTATACATCATTCTATTTTCGGTGGTATGTGGCATGTCACATGGATCCTCATGGTTGAGGAGAAATGAATTTTTGAAGATGACAAAGTGAATTGAAAAAGGAAGTACATGTAGG
>ML777462.1:1901656-1971595 GCA_009831015.1 Picea engelmannii | reverse complement strand
TATGTTTGAAGTTTGGCATCTTTTACTTTCTCATTTCCTTCATAACTGCTAATAATTTTATCCCACATTGCTTTGGCAGTATCAAGATGCATCACCTTTACAAACTCAGCTTCAGCAAGTCCATTCAAGATAGCATTCATCCCTTTATCATTAAAACTAAACTCTAACTTATCATCCTTGGAGGCTAGCACAATAGGCTTTATATATCCAGTCTCTACTACATCCCAAACATTAGCACCTAAGGCCATTAGGCATGTTCTCATTCTAACCTTCCAGATGGAAAAAAATGTTCCATGAAATAGAGGAGGCTTAGTGGCTGAAGTCCCTTCATAACTTGTCATGTTTAAGATTACAGATCTACCTTTAGATAAAAGGAACCTTCTTTGATACCAATTGTTGAAATTACTAAGACAACTAAGAGGGGGAGTAAATCAGTTGTTACCGTGCTTAAAGAATTTTAAGTCAATTAAACCATTTTTATTCGTTCTCCAAGTGACCATCAATATTATACAACATATGAACAACATAAATAATCAGCATCAATCACACATAAGATATACATAGAGATAGATTTTCATGAGGAAACCCATAAAGGGAGAAAACCTCTTCTTCTTTGAAATGATAGGCAGTCTTTTAAGTTCTGTACATCATCTATAATTGAGCACCAACTCAATGTGAGGCTACTACCTCTGTTTTACAAGATCCAAATTGTTTGAGAGCACCAACTCTCTGGTTTCTCTAGCACCCACTAGAAGGAAGCACCAACTGGATGGAAGCACCTACTTTCACTTATACAAGCACCAACTTGCATACATAAAACTCTTTTTTTTCCCAAGCACCACTCTGCCACCATTTTTTCTAGCCACAACTAGATGGAAGCTACAACTCCCAATATTCAAGCATAAACTTGAATATCAGATGACCACAGTCCTCCCTAGCACCATGCTTCCTCCCTGATTATGAATAAATGATTGAAAAACAAACAATACATGTATTTCAATTCTTACCCCTTCTTCACTGTTCTACAATTCTTCTCTAGTTTAGAAATTGTTCTGCAGTTCTTCTCCACCTCACACTATTTTGCTATTCTTCTCTTGCTTCATGCTATTCTTCTACTCTCTTCTTGCTTGTATCTGTTAGGCGACTGTTACTCATCTCTGAGTTTTGTCTTATGCTCTACATTCTTTCATTTTATCCTTCTTATAGTTCATCTCATTGTTTTTGTTAGAACAGATAACCTTACACATTTGTTGCATCTCACCTTTTATACTCATCAGCCTCATCAGTTACACCTCAAATATCCTTGGGCAAAGAAAAAAACTTCTCAGCAACTGTATCACCAACCGATCAAGAACCATGATTTGATTTTATAACTGAACTTATTAATCATGAAAATAAACGATGACCCTTCGATCATATTCCTGATTAGCCTACACCATTGGATTACCAATGATGGATCTCGCACCTACTCCATATGTCCACTGGCTATGAACACAAGCCTAATCAAAATGCCTTTCGCATTTCGCATTTCGACAAACATTATGTCGAAGGGTCTCGACACTCCAAGTTGCGATCGCCAAAAAAGAGCTTAGCTCTGCTAGCTCCACCTTCTCATATGATCACTAACGGTGACCACAGCCTACACAAAAAGCCGTTTTTGAATTTCGCATTTCGAAAATCTAGAGGTGAAGAGTCTTGACTCTTCATGTTGCGATCTTTGAAAAGGGGCTTAGCTCCACTAGCTCCTCCCTCTCACGTGACCATTGACAGTGACCACAGGATGCACCAAAAGGTGCTTCACGATTTCGCGTTTCAACATTCTTGTCATGAGTGTCCTTGACACCTCCAACTCCTGGTATCCAAAAATCCGAAATGGAGTCAGATCAACGGTCCACAATATTGATGATTCGACAGTCCATATATTTTCGTGATCTCACATATCACGATTTACTGCCATGAGTTGCTTCCTTGACTCCTCCAACTCTCGGTATCCGAAACTCCGAAACGAAACCTTTTTCATGCTCTGATCTATCGCCACGTGTCCCTCTTGGATAAATGACCCATATCTTATCGTGATTTCTCATATCACAAGTTGGAAGGTTAGATCACTTCCTTCCTTTGAATTTCCAATCAGTGAAATGTTAATCCCTCACCACGTGTACTCCTCAACGATGGAAGACCCTCCTGCTTTCAGGACTTTGTAAGCCTACTTCATCTTGTACTTAAATATCATGCTCCTTCTTCTGGATCCAACGATGGCCATTCCTCATGCTCAGATCCAATGTCTGAGATTTGTTCTCCTCTTTTTTGCATTCCTCCTATCTGTATTCAAATCTGATGGTCATCGAGAATTCAGGATGGGTGATCCATCGATCACTGTTGCTCCTCACTATTGATCTTGCCATTGCCATGCCATCATCGCTCTACTGAAAGTGCTGATCTTTTCCAACGATGACAAAACATGCATACTCTACCTCTGTCTAAAAACATGCCAACAATATTGACATCTAGTGGTGGATGGTAGCCATATAGATATAGTTGGACCCTAGTAAAGGGAATCTAGAAAAGGATTTCCTTGATCGGAAGGCTTGCTGATCAAGACCCGTTGGAACTTGGAAGCTAGATTGGTTGTTTTATTAACTTGGGAATGGTTATAATTTCCCAGACTGTATTTATGAGTTGAAATTGTTTTCATGAAAGTTGATGGAAGAGTGTTTTCTTGCTAGTTGTTATCGCATAGAAAGGGAAACATAGTTATGACTATGTATGCTAAACTATCAAGTTGATATAATGTGAATGACTCCAAGCTCTCAATTGTGGGAGGGGGGAAGGCTTAGTGTTGAGTGTCCCTATGAGGCTTGTCATAAGGATGGAAACAATATCCTTGGAGGAGGATCTAGAAGTTTTATATGTCCATGTGCATGTATGACATGGAAAGGGTGCAAGAAATGAGCTGCATGATGAATGTTTGGCTAGGTTTGTATGTGTTTGAATGCACGGGTTAATGAATTGTGAGGCTTGTTGATATGAAGACCAATATTAATACCAATTAGGTGTGAAATATATTAAAGGTTCAATTGATGCACATGTATGATGTACGTGTATAGGTGTACTAAAGGCACAATATGACTACCTTGATGAGTGATATGTAAGGAAATAATTGCAGTTGCCAAGATTAAGTGAATACCATGGATGCATGGTTGGCTCCATTCTAAAGAGTAATGAAAGTTCTATTTTGAATGATAGCTTAAGGAGAATGTGCCCCATTCCCTCAGGAAAGACTAGTATAAATAGATGAAAGAGTGAACATGAAAGGATGCTATGTTGTCATGATAAGAGGTAAATGATTATGCCTTTGAGGGTCACATGAGAATGATTGTGAAAAATCATGAGTTGAATGATTTTAAAATAGAGATGTAGGTAGGTTGTGAAATACACCTATGGAAGCTAGACAAAATCTTATGATTATGCATATGGTTAAGTACATCATGGTTGTAAGTTAACAAAACCAGAATATGTGTGGGTACATAATATGAATGCATAACATAGATGCATGTTTATATTACTTATGGAATATTTGGTAAACAACCGAAGCTAATGCAAGCTTGAGGCCATCATAGATAGAGAAGGATATACAATAAGGAAGTTGCATGCTTAAGGAGTCCCCTATGGAAGAACCGTGTGAAGAATCTGTCAAGAGAACGAAGTCACAATCTTAATGACTGTTGAGAATTGAGCAGTGGTATACAATCCTATTTATATAATAATCCTGGACTACATTTTAAAACAAAATAGATGAGTAGAAAACTAACCCACGAGGGTAGACCATTCTAATAATAGAATGGTAATGTGAAGCGTGCACAGGGTCATGGCTCATTATTAATAAAAGGTTTTCTATTAAGGCATGTTTATGTCTCCTAAGAGTTAGGGTGAACCTAACCGAGGCTTCTCAAGGAAAATACCAGTAAGATCAAAACAAGAAGTAGATTGCATAAGAAAAAAAAGGGGGCGGGGGGGAGAAAAGGAGGAATCCTTTTCTCACCCTAAGGACTCGGGATTGTTTAACAAAGTTGTAGGATTAAAGAACATATGCGGAAATGAGTACATTTGGATAAAGGAGAATAAGTAAGTAAGTAAGTAAGTTTGAATGAATAGGCTTGGTTGAATCCATATTAAACGAAGGCAATGAGGCCTTGGAAAGTAACTCCATTGGATTGAAGTTCCCAGGCTATGTAGGTGGAGTTGGGAGAAGGGAAGATCCTTAACTCCTTTCTTGTTGTGTATTATGTTTTCTCTGGGACAAGAAAGTTGGTATGCTAATGAAAGTGAATGTTTTGACACAATAATGATGATGGATGTATGATTGTGGAAACAATTGAGAATTGCTTGTGTTTCACTCATGGAATCATTAAGGATAATGTGATGAGGTGCATAGAGATATGCTAGGACATATCTGAAAACAATTTTATTGATTTAAAATTTACGATACTTGCATTCTTATTTTACATAACGACTAATATAATTTTGAGATATGACATGTGTAGAAAGAGAATTGGAGATGTTGAGAAAGACAATTACCAATGATGGACAACCTCAAGCAAAGGATAACTATGAGGCAATTGTTTTTAAAATATTGTTGAAGGGACTTTAAAATTCCCCACAAAGCACCATTGATGAGGTAATATTTGAGAGGGTGTTAACAACCAGAGAAGGTATAATAATATTCATACCTATGTGGCATAAGGTATGAAGGGAATTGGTATGAATCCCTTCTGAAAAGATTGCATTATCCTAATGATATGAAAATAATTTTGATTGGTTGTTGTATGTCATTGCTACCCAAGTGGGGTAATATTCAGGGCAGAAGAATATGAACAATAGAGAGAGTGAGTCTATGCTAGCCAAAGATGAGTTATAATCCTTGCAAGAAAATTGCAGGAGTAACAAGTACAGTGGGTACGATAACCAATCTAGGGATATTGGGAATAAAGGTACTCATAGTTAGCACATTGCATGGAATTTCTTTGAGGAAATGCAAGTTTACATAAAAGAAAAACAATGGATTTTAAATTGATGAAGGAGGACCTTCCAATATTTCTACTTACATTGTATAGGTGTTAGAGAAAAGAAATTTGGGTGGCCATGAGTGTTGGAACCCTAGTTATTAATGAAGGAAGAATTCTTGGGTGCATTCAAGAGAAACATTTAGTTACATATGTGCTGATTTGGGATCATGATCAACCTCTAGTAGGAAGTACAATCCTGCTGCAATAATGAATGAGAATGAATAATCCCTATGGTGAAAATTTTGGTTAAGCTCCAACACACCATGGCAACATTCTTTTCATAAAGTATGGAAAAATTGAAACCAATGCAAGGTTGCATTGGGTGTGAATGTGGCCATGAATATTGGCACATTGATTAAAGACATTTGATATTTAAATTGTATTTGGAAAATTTAGTATGTTGACAGAATGCTTACATAATAATAATATTTCCTTTTTTCTTTATACCCTAAATAGATGAAAATGACTTGGACTATTAGTATGGATCGTTTGAAAATATAATGTGCATGGAAACTAAAAATTTGTTTGGATGAGGAATGTTGAAGTTGTAGGAAGAAAAAAGGGTCTTGGATATGGCAGTGTCATAAGCCCATAAGGAAGACCATTCACCTGCTAAGCTAAACTTCTATGACAAGGAAAGTCCCATACTTATGAATATGGTTCCTCTGCGGAACAAATCTGAAAATAAATGTGGAAATTGGAAATATGTGGGTGACAGATTTGCAATAAAATTATGAATTTGAAATTGATAATGATTTCTCATAATTTTGTATACCCGTGATACAAGAGAGATGAAAAAAATCTATCTAGGGAGGACATATGAAGGATGTCAAGCCAGAAAGCATAAAATATGTTGTTGTTGAGACATAAGAAACCTGTGGTAAGCCATGATTTTCCTAGAACATGTTGTGTTGTGGTAACACAAGCCGTAGGGATGCCTCGGCAGGGAAAGTTTGAGGGTCTCCTCGAATGTAAGGCTCAATGAAGTATCTGAAATTCTTCTTGTGTGAGAAATCCTTGGCAAGGAAAGATGGATCACCCGAGGAATTGTATAGAAAAAAAGGGGATGCATGAGCCTGGGCTTGGAGGGTGAGTGACCGCAAGGAAGAAGAGAATTTAAGAATTCTCCTACACTATTGATTGGGATCATGAACACTATGGGTATGTCTAGGAAAAGCAGTGAGCCAAGAAAACAAGATAGCCATGTGGATATGAATCCATGAATTGCACATATGAGTATTGTGCTAAGTTAGAAAATTCTCTTGAATTTTATGCAATAGTAAAATGTTTACGCATGAAAGTTGTGATTAATATGCTTATTGTCAAATATTATTGAAGACAAGTGACGAAGGACAAGAGTCAGAAAAGGGCCTGAAAAAGAAAGAGGGTTAATACTTTTGAAGCAACTGAATGAGAAAGGCTTGAACAGTGTTACTAAGAAAGAACATTGAGGACAATGTTCCTTTTTAAGGGGGAGGGTATTGCAATACTCTTGTTTCCCCCAACTTGTAATTAATAATTAATTATGATAACCATGCTATGGCATGGAAACAATGTAAATGTATTATTGTTTGAATTTCCAATAACTGACTATGGGGGTGAAGCCTTGAAGTACTGTCTATGATATCGATATAGGAATGAATGAGAAAATTGTGGAGAGGTTTCACTAGATCAAATGATGAAAATTACCTTTTCTGAGATATTAAGCCTCATCCAGATCCTGAGGAGAGGAACCAGTTAATGAAGGAAGGATTGGTGTTTGGATAATAAACCACCCCCATGAATGGAAGCATGGCCTGACTGAATAATGTCAGCCTGAAGTACTGTAGGGTATGTAGACCAGGATGACCCAAGTTTCCTTCTGACAGAAGGAACAAAATAGGAATAGGATAGGTCGAGAACCATCTGGGGAAAATACGTACAAAAAATATAGACAAGAGAAGACCTGCGAAGGAGGAGGTGTGCATGGGAGGCTTTATAGAGAGCAGGAGACACACCAGACAACATACATAGAAGAGAGGAGAACATGAACCGAGTAAGAGACAGTGAGATTGATGTTCAGGATGCATTTGATAAACCTTGCAGAGACCGTGATAGAGAAACAATCTCTGAGAAACTGTGAAAGTTCCCTAGTGATACCATGGCATGGCACAGAGGTGGCTAGAGTGATAAGAATGAATGCCTCTGAGCCTATGGTTGGGTCGAAAGGTGCACACCCACAGTCAGTCGGTTGGTGATCGATTGTAATAGATAGGTATACTCATACCTTGTGTAATTTGAGTTGTAACTGTGAAATAAAGTTGGATATCCTGTGAATGTTTAGAGATGTGCATGTTTGCTTGATGGTTGGACTATGTTCCTTTATCTTTGGCTTGACTGTGTTGGTTTGTACACATAAAGTATCAAGCCATGTAGTGACTCGAGTTAAAACAAATGAACTATGAGTTCGTTGAACTTGCGCACAGTTTCATGTGTGCATGTTTACACTTATAGTTTTTCTGGTCCTCCTAGATAAGGAGGTTCGTTAGGCTCAAGAGAGGTAGTGTGAAGGTGCACAGAGCCTACAAAAACTATGTAGGAGTGGATAAATCTCTAAGACCCAAACTCCGGAAGAAACACAAGGAGCATCCCCTCATTTCATTTGAGGTACCAATAAGCTCAGGAGGTATACTGCTCAAAGATTGTAGACAAGGGAACAAAATTGGCGACTCCACTGGGGAGATAACCCATTTTCTTTGTGGTTTTTGGTGTTTTTTCTTGGCCATTTTCTCTTTCTTTACCTTTCTCCATTCATATCAGTCTCTAAGTCTTCAGGATACCCTGGTAGACCCTCTGGGTCCAGAAGCCCCTTCAAATTCTTTGTCTTTTTCCAAAAATTTGCTTAGTTTCAGACTTTCTCGCACTGCACCCCACAGTGGCCTACGAGAATATATTGAGTTTGCACTCTGCTTTTAGGTCCAGTGCGAGGTTATCACACTCTGCTTAAATCTAGCCTACGAGAATGACCCATTCTCGCACTGTGTAATATTGTTAGCCTGTGAACCCTCTTTTCAAAATTTTGGATTTAAGATTTTTGCATGTTCAACTGCCTAGATCAGTCTAGGTTCCCGAAAAGATCTTCTTGGACCATTGGTTGATGTTTTATTGTCTTCGAATTTTGTGCACGATCAGTCTTAGGAAATCAAAGGCTCTTCCTGTCCATTTTTTCTTGACTTTCGTTTCTTGACTTTTCTCGGCAAAGATATACTCTTTGATTTTGGAATTTGAGTGTGCTTGTTTGGTTAAGAACCGATGATCGGTTGAAAGTTGAGCTTCTTTGTATTTATCATTTTCTCATTATTTGAAATATCAATTTTCTCATGCAATTGAAAAGACTAGTTTGGTCTGCTTGTTATTTTTGTTTCCATTGAAAGATTGGTTTGGGTTTTTATCTATTGCTTGTTCATTAGTTTTTGGTTTTCTTCACTCTCACCATCATGGTGTAGGTCCTTTTTGAAAAGTGAACAAAGTTTTTCTTTCAAAATCATTTTCGTCTTCGAAAGTATTGAAAGTCAATTGTTGAAATTATTGAAAAAGAAACAATAGAGAAATTTTATTGATGCATGATTCGTTGCAATTGAATTTTAAAGGAAATTGTGTATCGTAGTTCAAGATTGATCTGGAAAACTTCTCTTTCCCTCCCATACATAGGATTCATTGAACAAAAATTGATATATTTCATTCCTATCTATGCATCGTTGTGTCAGATTCTCATACAACATCAGTTTCATCTCCACTTTCTTTGAGTAACAACAACCCTTAATAACACTGCGCAATTGTAAAATTTAACTAGTAACTCTTTTCTAGGGCTCTATTACACCAACATTTATCTAGGCTAGCACATTGGAATAGGTAGAGAGATACACTCTCCAAAGCACAAAACACACAATAGCATCTTGTGTTAAGGAGTGTCAAATTCCATTTACAACATCTTGTCCTGGGAAGCCCTTCTCACACAAGGGTGAAACACAAGGTCGCATTGATATTGACAGAGTTACTCACCCTGCTTTGTCGATATCGGTGTAGAGATTTCACGTATTACGGGGGTCACTTGGAGGTATACCCACAATGATGAGTGGAAGCCTCTTGAGTTGATTTCGGGATAGATACCCTGCCCTTGCATGTGGATTAGACTATCGACTGTCCCCCCAGGCTTCATTGTTGTCGGTGGTAACCTTAGTGGTCTATATTTCTAGGGTCTTACACAAGGTGACTGTGAAGGGGAAAGTCTTCACGGTACCTGGAATCAACGTTGGCCAAAATCACTCGGGATCCTTGAAGGGTATACCCACAATTATGTGTTGGAGCTTGCACTAGAGTGTAAGTCCGTTAAGCAGGTCGTCAGCGTAACTTTTTCACCCTATCCCAGCCCCTTCTCGTCTCGTTGTTGCGAAGTTGGATTTCATCACCAACTAGTGACTTCAAAATTAGAATATCTTGTTTGCTTGGTATTGTTTCCTAGATTTTGTTTACTAGCGCATGATGTTTGTTTACCCAAGTTGACCATACAATTTTCTTCGTAAGTTTGTAACTCATTCACAATAGATCCTCCACGTCATTCACGTAGAATACAGGGTTTATCTCCAGAGAATCTAGACGGTTCTCAACCCCTGCCGACAAGCTCACCTGAGGGCTCTCCTCAGCAGAGTAAAGTCCAAGACGTTACCACGCCACAAGTGGAATGAACTAACTCTCTAGAACATTTCCGAATTACCAATACTTGAGAGGACTTTCGAATTCACCCCGATTCTAAGCGACAATTTATGCGAGTGAATTCTTCTGGAGACTTAGTTGTTGTGTCTTCTGGATCACCGGTTGGACCCTTTCTAGGAATAGAAGGCCAAGATCCTTTTTGGTCTACGGGCGTTTTTAGATGGGACCTTTTTGGTTCCGGATCAGGCATTGAAACCATCATCTCACTTGTGGTTTCCGAAATCTCTAACCCAGAGACAGTACCATTTACTACTGCCTATTATTTTCCTGGTACGGACACCCCACGATCTGACCACATCTTGACCATCCCTATATAAATGGACCATCACACTGATACTACGAGTGTTCACACTGGGATTACCGTGGTTAGCCTCGCCCCCATTGACACACCGCGTACGCCCAACATCACCCCAACACTACCACCTAGATACCGTGCATTGAATTCTTCCATTCCCACTCCTACGCAAACCCCATCCGACTCTCCTAGTGGTCCCTCTTCTTCGAGGCACTCTCTTCCCGATTTTATTCCGACACTCCCTTAATCTCCTTTTGGAGGACCTTTCTCGTGCTCCACTGGCAGTCTTAATCCTAGTGGCACTTTTCTGTCATTCACACCAAATTACCAGATTCCCGTTGGTGGACAATTTCACCAAGGAGGTATGACTCACCCCCCTCTCAGTGGGAAAATTCCTATTGGAATGAAAATCCCAATTGGAACACAACCCCCAATTGGAACGCTGCCCCCAATTGTAACACCACCTCCGATAGGAGGACAGACCCCACCTTATGGACAAAACATACCTCCATCCTTGGCCCAGTATTGGAATCATCTGATCCAACATACTCCTTAATCAATTGGGGGATAGCAGCTTCCAGCTGCATCTGTGATACCCCCTAGTATAGGCCAACCATATCCTGGTACGTCCAATCCTATTTGGGGCTTGAATGCTCAAACTCACATCCATGTTCAAGAATACAATCCCATGAGCTACTATCCTCTTCAACCACCACCAAATCTGCTTGGGTCTTCACATTATATGCAGACTGCTTATGGTCCTACTAGTTTGCTGACGAGGCTTCCTCCCCAAAGCCACCGGTACCCGCATGTGAATTGACAGTTACCCTTCTTGGCCACTTTGGATCTTCTAGATTTGTCAAGTATTTTAAATGATACAATTTGTCACTCTCCCCAATGACCTGCTATACTAGACAAGCTACCATCGGACATCACTAAATTCGATGGCAAAGTGGGAGAGGACCCAAACAATCACATCATGACTTTTCACCTCTGGTGCTCATCCAACTCGTTGATGGATGACTCTATTCGTTTACGTCTTTTTCAACGAACCCTCATAGGTTCTGCTGCGAAGTGGTATATAGAATTACCACGAGGTTTCTTCGCTGACTTCAACACCCTAGCTATGGTTTTCCTCACCCACTACCAGTTACCGATCCATTATGAAATGGGGACCGATATTTTGAGTTCTTTAAAACAAAACAAAGCCACTCATATATCTGATCACATTCATGAGTGGCGATAGAGACGACGTCTCATCAAACTTGAACTCCCCGATCAGTTGCTAGCAGAGTGGTTCACAAAATCATTTGTGAACGACATCGATCATGACATCGCCATGGGTGGAGTAGTCACGGAAGAGCAGGCCATAAATCGTTCTCAATACCTTGACCTCGTTTACTCACAAACGGGTACCCTTTACGACTTACTACCTGACGCACCTCGTCCTTCCACTTCCGCCACTTCAACTACTCCAGTTGCTTCTCATGCAGCCGATAGTGTGATTGGAACTTTCCATGCCCAACCACATTCCACCTCAAGCACCAACCCCAAACCTGCTTCTTCTAATGTTCAAAATGCTCTGTCTCCTGCCCCTCCCACCGGCAAGACTTCTGAGGTAAATGCAATTCAATCTACCCCAGCCGGTAAAAACAAATCCAAAAAGGGAAGGGGTAAGAATAAGGAGGAAAAAAATAATTCTCAAGCAGAGCGAACCAAAACTCCACCTGTTGATGATCGAGATAAGCGCAAACCTCGATACCCTTGTCTTATCTGTGGTGATGATCACTACACGAAGGATTGTCCACGACGCACCGAGGTCACTAAGTTCCTTCAAGGATCCCCAAAACCACCTACTCTGGCCTTTTTGTTCGAACCCTTCCCATCTCAACAACAGGCTCAATTGGTCATTCATGACCAACCCTCATCTTCTACTACATCCTATGTATTGATGTGTACTGGTGATTCAAAGTAGAATGACATTGCACTCACCACTCGAGCCAAAGATTATTCTCCCTCTAAAGAGAAGGTTGATGACCTACCTCCTTCATTGGTACAACCCTTTCCTGTGACTCCACCTACCAATGGTCCTCTTCATATCGAACGACCGACTCTTGACACAGTTATTCAACCCCCCCCCCAAAGGGTGTCGTTCAGAAATCAGCTTTCAATCCTCATGCTCATGCTGCTCAGAACTACAACATTGTTGAAGATCTAGCCCAAGCACCTTCTGCGATGTCAACCCTCGAAGTCCTTCAAAGTTGTCCCACACAACGAAAGGCACTGTTGAAAGCTATCGGTGGAATTGACCCGACGGATACCAATTCAATAATTTTTGACTTGGAAGATCACATTCCAAGGTTACCCCCTCAACTCGCGTTCCAGATCCAAGTGATTGACTCTGACAAAAACATTTTCCGAACCGTTATTGACGAGGGTGCCTCGACGTGTGTCATGTCTCTTACTTGCTGGAAAGCCATTGGCTCTCCCTCTTTGAACAAATCCCAGAACACTCTCAAAGCCTTCAATGGCTCTGGATTTAAGCCCTACGGTTTCCTTCCTTCGTTTCCCATCACGTTAGAAGGAAAAATGGTCCAAGTCGAAAGTGGAAGTCTTTGACGCCCCCCTTGATTACAATCTTCTGCTTGGCCACAGCTGGATCGATTCCATGCGTGCAGTTGTGTTGACCCTTTTTCATGTGGTATGTTTCCCACATCAAGGGAAGGTAGTCACCGTCGACCAATTAGCCTTATTTAACTCCGATACCTGTACTGGCAATGTACCGTTCATCGCTAAAACCCCACCGAGTTATGAGAACATCGGTGTAGGCCTTCTCAAATATTCTTTGCTAATGGGTACTTTCCCCATTCCACCGCCTGATGTTCCACGCTCGTCTCTTGCTTCAGTCAACATGATCTCTACCTCAATTCACAGAATTCCTACGTCTCACGATCCATGGATAGTACCTGACCCTGGATATCATCTTCGTTACGACAACGCAATGTCGTTAAGTCCAATCAAATTTTCCTATCAGGCCATTCAATCGACAACCCCTTCTACCCCCTCTCTTGGTGAGTTATATCCAGATCCCTTCCGTGTCATTTTTCCCATAGATGAGATGATCATGTTTGTCATGGAGGACACCCCTTGGGACTATGGACATCATCGTTCCATCTTCTTCCTGGAGCAACATACCCTTGAGAACTACCAACGAATATCGACCCCGTCGACCATTTTTCATCATCTCAACCGTTCCTGAGTCCACACACGATGTGTTTTCCAAAGGGAACTTAAGAAATATCTTGCCCACTATTCCCCTCGACATCTCCATCAAACTTGGAATTGTCGAAAATGTCCATATCAGAGCTTCATTTTCCCCTGACGAAATGGTCACGTACACGTCCCTTTTCGAATATTTTCATGACATCTTCACCTGGAGCTATGAAGAAATATCAGGTATCGACCCCAACATTGTGATACATGAGATCAAGACATACCCCAATGCTAAACCCATCCGGCAATTCCTTTGTCCAGTTCACCCACGTAAAGCAACTGCTATCAAGTTCGAAGTTGAGAAAATTCTCAAAGCAGGTTTTATTTACTTGGTGGCCCTCACTGACTGGGTTTCCAATCTTGTCTCGATCGACAAGAAACAAGGCACAATCCGTGTATGCATTGATTATAGGGATATCAACAAAGCTTGTCCCGAAGACAACTTTCCTACCCCCTTCGTCGATGAGATTGTCGACGATTACCCCGGAAGTTAAACCTTCTCTCTGATGGATGGTTTCTCCGAGTATAATCAAATTAACATTGTTCCCAAGGATCAACATAAGACTGCTTTTATTTGTCCTTGGGGCACTTTTGCCTATCAAAAACTCTCCTTCGGTCTCAAGAACGCTGGTGCAACTTTTCAATGGGCTATGTCTTATGCTTTCCATGATATCAAGCACATTGTGCAACCATATTTGGACGATTTACCCGCTCACTCAATGTGCCGAGTCGATCATCCAACCCACCTCCAAGCCATTTTCGTCCGCTGTCAGTTTTACCATATACGTTTGAATCCTCATAAGTGTGTTTTCTGCGTGGAATCCAACCGAATTCTAGGCTTTATTGTTTCATGTCAAGGGATTAGGGTGGATCCTTTAAAGGTTGAGGCAATCCTTAATCTCCCTCCTCCTTCTACACTTCACCAGTTACAAAGTTTGCAAGGGAAAGCAATCTTTCTTCGTCATTTTATCCTCAATTATGCCGAGATAACTCGTGGATTTACGCGGCTCCTCAAAAAGGAGTCTATGTTCGTCTGGGATACCATCGCGAACAATGCTTTCGAAGCTTTGAAATTGTCCCTAACACATGCTCCGCTTCCTTTTCCCCCCGATTACAGTCGTGATTATTTCCTTTACCTTGCAGCCTCATATTACACCATTGGTATGGTTCTTGTTCAAGAGGACGATGCTAACAATGAACATGTTATCTATTACTTGAGTCGAAGTCTAATGCCTACTGAAACCAAGTATTTACATGTCGAAAAATTGGCCTTCGCAGCCGTCCAAGCTGCCCAACACTTCCGGCACTATATCCTCTCTCGCAAGACTACAATGATTTCTCACTACAACCCTATGCAACAAATTCTCACACGTCAATTGCTAGGGGGAAAATACTCCAAATGGATTGTGATACTCCAGGAGTTTGACTTGGAATTCAAACGCACCAAGTCCAAGAAGTCCTTAGTGTTTGCTGAGTTGATATGCGACTTTCCCTATTCTGAAACGAAAAATGTAGCCACTGATTCATTACTCGATGGATCTCTTTTCCTCATTATCTCTAATGATATTTGGTATGGCGATATCATCATATATCTCCAAACCCAAAATTTCTGGCCAACTTTGTATAGTACTGGCCGACGTCGAATACGATACCAATCCCATCACTATATTATCCTCGGGGATACTCTTTATCATCGGGAGATTGACTCCGTTTTTTGACACTGCCTAACGTTCAACGAAGCCGAAAAAGCTCTGAATGATTGCCATTTTGGAGCTTGTGGTGGTCATATGTCTGGGTATGCTACTGCCCAGAAGATCTTACGAGCAGGGTATTTTTGGCCTTATTTATTTAGCGATTGCATAATCGCCGTTCAAAAATGCCATGCTTGCCAGACCTATAATTAGAAGATACGGTCACATCTCGCTCCTCTTCACCTTGTGGTCTCCATTGGTCCCTTTGCGAAATGGGGCATCGATTTCATGACATGTCACCCCCACTCCGTCGGGGGGCATGGATACATTATTGTAGCCATAGATTACTTTAGGAAATGGGCCAAGGCGATGCCGACATTTGAAAACATTGGAAAGACTGCAACATTATTCATTTTTAATCACATCATAACTTGTTTTGGTGTTCCCCAGGCTATCGTCACTGATCATGGTAGCCACTTTAGAAACTTCATGATGTCCGAACTTACTGAAAAGTTGGTTCTTCGCCATGAAAACTCAACGCCCTATTACCCACAAGCCAATGGCCAAGTCGAAGAAATTAAAAAGGTTCTCATAACTATGCTTTGACGAATGATAGGGATTCACAAAACAAGTTGGCACACAATGTTGTTTTTAGCATTGTGGGCTTACCAGACATCCGTCAAGTCTGTGACTAGGTTTACACCTTTTCGGTTAGTTTATGGTTTGGAAGCCATTCTCCCAATTGAATGCGAGATACCCTCTTTAAAACTAGTTGTTGAACTCCTACCAAACACTTCTGTTGAGGAAGAACGTCTATTGTATCTTATGTGATTAGACGAAACTCAATGCGATGCTACCTTAGTCATAAAAACCCAGAAAAAATGTGTCATGGCCCAATACGACAAACATGTCAAGCCTCGTGTTTTATCCAAAGGAGATCTCATTCTCCTCTATGAACAAGATCGAGATATGCTAGGAGTTGGAAAATTCAAAGCCATGTGGCGAGGTCCTTATATCGTTAGACAAGTTTTGGAAAAAGGGGCTTATGAGGTAGTATATTACGATGGTATCCCTTTGAGTGAACCCAAAAATGGGTCGTACTTGAAGAAGTACTATGCATAAAATCACCTATGCATGAGTACTTGTATTTTTATTGTATCATACTTCTTGTGTGTTACTGTAGCTTGCTTTTGTCGTTATCTAGTCTCTGCCCTTATGTGATGTTGTGTTTGATTTCCAGATGTCAGAGTCTTCACTACCCTACATTGGCTTCGCTGATGGTGCTAGCCGTAGTACTCAGAAACTTGCTTCTGTTGCATGGGCAATTTACGCCCCTACAAACGAACTTGTCTCCTTACAAGGTGTGTGTCTCGGGCGTGCGACCAACAATATTGCAGAGTATAGTGCCATTATCGAATTGTTGATTGATGCTATCTCGCTTAGAATCTGTCATTTGGTTATGCGACTCGATTCGTAGCTTATAGTACTACAGTTAAGTAATGTATATACTATTCGAAGTCCTACTTTGTTACGGGTGTATTTGCGAATTCGCCTCTTGGAACGTTATTTTGATTATATTGAATATCAACATATTCCTAGATGTCTAAATACATTAACTGATGCATTGGATAACTATGTATTAGAAAAACATTTGGATCATTTATAAATCAATCAAATCAATTTTCACACAACATAAGATAAACCAGTAGAAGCCGTATGTATATATAACGATCAAAAGAGTTTTTTACAAAACAGTTCTGTCTGAGGACCAAAATTTCAAAATCTGAAGCTCATAGCTTCTACAAAGTGACGTCATGGATGAAGTTCACGGTAACACATGACTGCCCAGGAAACCCTACAAAGCAGTCGACCAATGGAATCTGACACTCCTACTGTATGACGTTGATAACGTCGTGGAACCTCTCCAAGGGTCATGTCCGAAATATCTGCTATCAAACCCTCTAGGTTTTTCTCCACCGCTTCATAATCTTTGGCATCCCATCGTGGCACTGACACCACCTCTCCTTGTCACTGAATAGGAGAAGTACCAGGAGGTCAGTAAGGTCCCACATCTATGTCATAATTTTTTTTTTTGTATTTAGACCTTGGACGAACATTAAAAAACATTTGCATATGATAAAATTCACAAAAACATTCAAAAAGAAACAAATTGTGTACTTCTTACCAAGTTCCCCCCACTGAGAACCCTTGGGCAAAACCAAGTCTGGATCTCCTTAGAAATCCAACCCGGCATAAGAATAATCGTCAACCATCAACATCTATGGTCACAACTAGTCGAAGAAGGTATCATCGTATTTGATAATTGGTCCAGCTACGTGTCGGGCCATGAGCTAACACCATCTTAGCATTCTTGGATCTGTTGGAGCTAGTAAATCCCACTCAACTTGCAACCTCAGCAAGGAAACCGTCTCGAGAAAGAAGGATACCAACAAATACCCATACCCGAATTTCTTCAAGTTACCTCATTTGCATATGGTCAACTGCCTCTTCATGCTACGAAGCATTGCATCTGCCCAGTTAAAAACCTGAGGCTCAGTACACTCTATGGAATACTGAAAGTAGCTTTGGAGAGCCATGTGAGGAGAAACGCTCCCGACCATACGAGCAATGGTGAAAAAAATAATGAAGAGGGTCAAATCCCGAACTCCCCAAATGGCTACTTTCCCTTTGCTCCTCTCTACCTCTGGAACACAGTGTAAGCGATAGTACTCACTCATGGGCAGCCCACCACCTCTTCTACCAGTCAGGTTCATGTGGTACCCACTCTGTGACAGTCCTGTCAAGAAGTAAATTTCCTCAATATCCAAGGACAATGTGTGGACCCCTACATGGAATACTTTATGGTCGAGATCCCACATATGCACAAGGTACTCCAATAACTTGACTTGGGCCCTCATGCCCAGGATACAAAATAACTTTAGAAGACCATAGTTTTGTAAAGAAGCAACGGTGGCTGGATTATTTTTGGCAATGGAATCATCTTCTTCGTGCTCCCTTTCACGCCATTCCAGAACCATGGTGATGGCCAAATACCTGCATAAGAAGCATAAGAAGAAGATTAGTAACTCTATTCAACACTTGGTATATTTTCATTGAGCAAAACTTTAAATTTTTTTTACACTTTATGGTTCTCACAGATGACCTTTAGGCACAGTGCGAGGTTCTCACAGGCACCTGTCGGGTCACCTGCGAGAATGAGTCATTCTCCTAGGTCCCATGTGGCTCACCTGGGAGAATGGTTGAGCGCGAATTTATCCCCCAAAACCAACTCAAAACTGTGCTTTTTTCCAATGAAAATGAAAAATTAAACCGTGAAAAGGTAGAGGACAAAGAGCCTACCTCACTGCCACTGATGGTTCATCGAATGGATGCTCGTAACTCCCGCAATTGAACGTCGAATTTTAAGGGTAAAAGAGGGGTTTTTGGGATCCAATATTGGTAAAGTTAAAATGATATGGTAAAAAGAGTTTTTACCCCTTTGTATTTACTTGTACCATTTTATTGGATTTTATAATTGTTTATTTATTGAAACCTAATGCCTAATGCTCTTTTGAGTACAACTTTTGCAGGCGTAATGACTTCGATGTTCATGCACAGGGATGCGGATATTTTTTCTTTTTCATCACATGTTTTAATTGTTTTTGTACAAAACCTCGAGCTTGGTCTTTTTCCGTTCTCATGCTCAAAAATACATGAGAATGTGATCGAGCACACTTTTATCACTTTTTCGGGCTCAACAAGGTTATACAAAAAAGGAACCCCCCTGGAGTCTCCTTTAAGCTCTTTTCATACTCTCTAAACATGAAAAGATATCCGAGCGACCTTTCTATTTTCACGCTTGTTAAAGTATTTGAAGAAAGCATCTCTTGAGCGATAATTTATCTCTTTTTCGGTCTCATTAGACTATTTTACGAAAAAGGAACTGAGAGAGTTATCTTTTAAGTGTTTTTCCATACTCTATAATCATGAAAAACCTTCAAGTTTTCTATCTTTGGACTCGTTAAACAAACATTGACAGACCCGTCATTGGACCGAACCACTCCTTCATAGGGTTCATTAAACATACTCCGAAGGACTTATCCAAAGGATAAGCTTATATCAATAAGCATATGTTATCCTCCTCAAGCTTGCATAAAAATAAAGAGGTACTCGCCAGAAATGGTGGGGGAAAATTTGGGAAAGAGATATGTTCTCATATTCATATTAATTGGCAGTAAGTGTCTCTCTTGAACATGACACCCCCTATTCATTATTTAAAGTTGGTTTGAGAAATCCATTTGTCTCTCATTCAATTTGCTACAAGGTCATACCCTGCGTCGTCTCTGAGTCAATGTTTCCAAATCATTGGTTGTGTTGTTCATATGTTCAAGAGAAGTTCATCTGAAGCCTCTATTGAGTCGGCCATCTGCAATTGTCCATTCTCTCTGTGTCAGCCTTCCTTGTGTCTAGTCCAACTTACATCATATTCTGTTTCACCTTCAAAATCTGTTACTCATTTCGTTTCATTGATGAGGGATACATCAAGGCCCTCCTGTGATGAGTTTTGTTCCATTGACTTCAGCTCATTATCCGGAAACAAGACTTAGAAATTTTTTGGTACCTTGGAACCTGCATGCCTCAATGGCAGGTTTCATCACTTTCGACAATGGGTTTACATCATTGACCCCTAATCGAAAGATTCCATCATATGTTTGACCTCAATTCATTCATTCACACTCGATGGATTGTACTAGTGTACCTTGGGAGTCATTGACATTAATGGTGATTTCCCTCGCACTTGTTAACGGTTTCATCAATGACCGATAATCAAGTGGTTTCTACCATGTTCAACTTCAACACATGTAATCACATGGTTAGATTCATACTTTTGGGCTATGGGATTGAAGACCCTGGATACCATCTCTTTGTCCAGGTTGCGATGGAATATGTATCATTTGCAACACATAGATCCACTTTGTATGTCTCGTGGCTATGTCGTCTCAGTTTGAATTTTCTTGCATAGATCCACAGTGTATTCCTAGTGGCTATGCTATATTTTGATAGAATGGATCCATAGTGTATGATTGGTGGCCATGACCTATGTCTATAATGTCATCCGTCTGTGATCTGAGTATGGGAATGCCTACCTCAGAACTAGTATGATATTTTGCAGATGCTTGGTTGTTTGCAGGTTTCCAATTAGGTGCGCTCTTGGTTTTCGACATACACACACATGCAGTTTACAAAGTATTTCGGCTATCACTAACTCTGGCCTCATACTTTGGGGGGCATTCTGTTACCCATGATTTTGGTCATCTTGATGGTGTACTTAGGCTCCAAATAAGAACTTTCTCCTGAGAAAAGTGACATTCATCTCTTCCCAGAAAACATATTTTTGAAGAGAGTTCGCAGGTTGCTTATATCCTAGGGTGCGAGAATGACCCATTTTCGCAGGCTGCCTTCAGATAGGGTGCGAACTTCTCACACTGTGCTACATAGCTAGGGTGCGAACTTGTTTTAAATCTTGGAAAAATATGAAGTCTCGATGGTTCTAGAAGGGAATCGTCTAGAGAATGGGTTGGCATTCGAGTAGTTATCTTTGTATTGGTTTCCCTGATATTGTGGGATCATTCTTATCCAAGTAACCATCTCATCCTCTCCTATATATTGATGGAATTCTCATGGAAAAGGTTAAGCAAGATTCATTGGAGAATTGGCGAAAGAATTGTGTGAAGGACCTATCTTGAACAGGAGCTTGGAGACTCTAGCAAGTCTATCAAGAGGGATTTGATATTCTTCATACAAGGATCGAGCAAGTGTGTGTGTTAGAACTAAGATCCACCAAAAGGAAGCTTGCGACATCAAGGCGATCAGGTTGTATCTTATATTTTCGATTAATGTAATACAACAACATGTCCTTTTCCCATAAAGTCATTCTTACTTTATTGTGTAATTCCTTGATCATATACATAAGTTTGTGATTGAATATATTTTGCTATCTTCACTTTGGTTGGTTTGTGTTGTCTTGGTCTTGACCCCACGAGAGCACTGAAGCGAAGCGGGAGCAACAGAGACCCTAGGAAGCGATACAAAGGTATGTTACTTGTATTCTTTCACCAATTCTCCAATGAATCTTGCTTAACCTTTTTCATGAGAATTCCATCAATATATAGGAGAGGATGAGATGGTTACTTGGATAAGAATGATCCCACAATATCAGGGAAACCAGTACAAAGATAACTATTTGAATGCCAACCCATTCTCTAGAAGATTCCCTTCTAGAACCATCAAGACTTCATCTTTTTCCAAGCTTTAGAACAAGTTCACACCCTAGCTATGTAGCACAATGCGAGAAGTTCACACCCTAGCTAAAGGTAGCCTGCGAGAATGGGTCATTCTCACACCCTAGGATATAAACAACCTACGAACTCTCTTCAAAAATATGTTTTCTGGGAAGAGATGAATGTCACTTTTCTCAGGAGAAAGTTCTTATTTGGAGCCTGAGTACACCATCATCAATACACCATCAAGATGATCAAAATCATGGGTAACAAGGGGGTGCATTCCCCATACCTCTCATCTATGTGATCGAGGGTTCATTCTCGTGGCCTTAGCAATTTCTTGGCCAAGAACTAAGTGTGTGTATCCCCTGAAAATATGACCAAAGTCTGGAAACCTTGCACTAGTCCAAAAGAAGTTAGCTCTTAATGGATTCATGACTCCATTAGTTCAAAGCTCTGGGATGGCATGAATTAACCATTTCTTGGCCAAGAGGTATGAGCATAGCCCTTGGGGATTGAAAAAAATCCATATAACCAAATCCTAGGAACCCTGGGGTGAGTTCACAAGGAGATAATTGTTCGGGACTCTGGGAGTTCGATGCCCCAGGGAAATAGGTATTGCAAAGACCAAATTACATAGCAAGAGACCTATTGAGTCTATGGATTAATGGTGGACCAACAACTGGTGGTTATTTTTCCTTTACCATGGAACCCATCATCATGTTAAACCTCGATCCCCTTATTGATCATGAAGTGACATGGGCCCTAGATCTGAGGATGGTCGGGAATGATCCCAACTATCAGATTGAGATGGTGGTCAGCTTGACATTGACCTAATCCAAGATAAAACTAGAATCTACAAGGTCAAAACCCTGAAGTAATGGAGGCTATAGATCCCTGGACCAAGTGGACTCTTACTGACCATTAGATTAAGACCATGGTCAACCCAATGTTGACCACTCTAGGAGAAAGGAGGCAGTCACACCATGAACTCCTTGAACATCGAAGTTACACAGTAATGGAGGTTGTCGATCTAGGGGTTAGATGGACACGGCTTGACCGTGCGATTGAAGGTATTGGAAGGCTATTAGTCAGGATGACGTAGTAAGGTGACATCATCTAGGGTGACGTGGACTCACAAGTAACATTACATGTGTCACCTAGATTCATGCATTTTGTAGACCCCATAGGCTCAGTAATGCTTGACACATGTCACCCACTGAAGGGGCCACGTGTCATCTTGAACTTGCTGCATATCACACCTGGCACTCACCGCTAGGTCCATGTGGCGAAAGGAATATGTAGGACCCACTTATATGTGCCTTTGTATCTAGTACCTAAAACTTCAAGAGTTTGACACTATGGAAGGACGTATGGTTCAAGGTGAAGGAAACTTTGGACACTGAAGTTACGCAGCGGTAGGAACCATAGATCCAATATTACGTCATGATCTCTCCTGACTGTTAGATCTAGTACCCAAGACTTTGGGAGATTGGCACTCCATAAGGAAGTATGGTTTAAGGTGAAGGAACCTCTGAACACTAAAGTCATGAAGCAATAGAAGTCGTAGATCTAGGGACCCTTCAGGATCTCTTTTGACTGTTAGATCTAGATTGTATCCAGAACTTTGTCGAAGTCCTGCTCCAAGAAACTAGGATGTTGGAACGTATGCTGCAAAGGGGTTGAAGGCCGTGGAAATGTGGGAACCTTTCGAGATTCCAAGAATTCAGGACTCCATAGAACCTGCATACCGAAAAGAAAAGGGGCGCCCAACGCTGAAGCGCCCAATGCTGGATTTTTCCTCTATCTTGTGTATTAGAGGAGGGTTAAGTATCATTGTTGGTTTGGACGGTGAATGGACTTCCATCATGGATGCTAGAGATTGAGGAGGGTGCACATGAGATGGATCCACGTGGACGCCACATGGCCCTTAACCAAAAAATGTGCAAAGAACTTGGGAAGAACATATCTTCTAGTCTAGGGCTTGGTTTTGAGTGTGGAGATAGTGGTTGGAAAGTGATGGACAAGAAGAATGTGATAGAGACCTCAGAAAAATTATTTGAGATGTTAAGAAAAATGAAATTATGATGCTGCACCCCTTAAAAGAGTATTTAGGGGTCGGGTGTGTTACACCTCCTTGTCATCAGTGGAAATCCAACAATAATTTCCATTGAAATGACCTCCCATTTTGATTCTGGAATAACATGTGGCTGTAATGATCCTGCTAGATGTCTATGTTCAACCTTCACTTGCTGAAATTCTAGACATCTCGTCGCATAACTAACTATGTCTTCTTTCATTCCCTTCCATAAGAATAAAGGATTAAGGTATTCCTTCATCTTTGTGACTCCTGGATGAGCCATATACACTGCTCAATGTGCTTCACTTAAGATCAAACTTCTTAATTCATTGTTAGGAGGTATGTAAATTCTTTCATTAAATCTCAACAATCCATCATTGTCTAATGAATAACCTTCATAATTTGGTACCATCATGGTATTTTGTCCAATATTATTCTTAACATCCTTGTACCAACCATCGTCTATCTGTAAGGTTGGAATATTTTCTAGAATATTTGTCTTAAGAGAAATTACAAATAATATGTGTTTTCTTTGACTTAATGCATCTGTCACTCTATTCACTGTTCCTTTAATGTGGGTAATCTCAAAGTCGTATTCGCTACATAATTCCGACCAACGTGTTTGTCGCACATTAAAGTCACTATGTGTAAATATATGCTACAATCCAAAGTGATCTATCTTTAATTAAAATTTCCTTCCAATCAGATAATGTCTCTAAACTCTTAAGGCATATACAATTTCCAATAACTCCAAGTCGTGCGTTATGCATTTCTCCTCGTGCTTTCTACATTTCCTTGAAATGTAAGCAATCACTCGACCATGTTGCATCAAAACTCCTCCTAAACCTTCCTTGGATGTGTCTGTGCATACCAGGAAATCATTTTCTATGTTGGGGACCTTTAGTATTGACATTGTCATCAACAACTCTTTGAGATTTTGAAATGCTTCCATGCATTTATCCGTCCATACAAAATTTTTGTTGTTCTTCTGCAATTCCATGATCGGATTAGCTATCTTCGAAAAACCTTCTACAAACCATTGGTAATATCCTACTAAACCCATAAATATATGTTCTTATTTCATCTGAGAATAAATCAGTATGACCAATAAATACTTGATCAAACATATCCAAGTATTCACGGAACATCCCATTCATCAAACTCATGAACACCCCCGGGGTTTTCTTTAGTCCAAATGGTAAAAATATAAAATCATAGTGTCTAAATATCATCTTAAATGCGGTCTTAGGGATATCTTCCTCCTTGATCCATAACTGGTGATATCCCGATCTCAAGTCAATCTTCGAAAATATTGTCGCTCCTTTCATCTAATCAAACAAATTATCTATTATGGGTAACATATATTGGTTCTCTATCATCACTTTATTTAATTGATGATAGTTGATACAAATTCTCCATGATCCATCCTTATTTCTTATGAAAATAAATGGTGCTCCCCAAGGTGACACACTTGGATGTGTAAGTCCCAAGTCCAACAATTTCTTCAATTGCATTTTCAAGTCTTGTAATTGAGGCGTTGACATCTGGTATGGTGTTCTCTCTATCAGTTCAATTCCAGTATTCAAGTCTATTGTAAATTCCAATTATTTTTGGGCAGTAAACCTGGTCTCTTCTAGAAACATGTCTAAAAAATCTTACACTATAGGAAGGTTTTATAATCCTTCTTCCTCGCCCTTTTTGTTTAGAACTAAGATTGAATAAATATTTCACCCCTTGCGCATACTCTTCTGTAGTTTTAGGGAAGAAATAAATCTCAAGGAAACCCTCTAGTTCCATTCTACAATCACTCTACCCTGTCCCAAATCATCTGTCAAACTTAATCATTTTGTCTTACAATTAAGTATCCCATCATGTGATTCCAACCAATCCATACCAATCATTATATCATAAGATCCTAGGATCATGACATATAGGTTGGCCTTCATTAAAAAATCTCCCAAGTTAATGCTATAGTCTGTAAGTTTTCCTCTAACCTTATGTTTGGCACTCGATGCCATTTCTACGTATCTAAACTTGTCATGCTCAAATTCCATTACCTTAATTCTCTTTATCACTAAACTAGAGATAAATCTTTCTGTAGCACCTGGATCTATCAAAATGATAAAAGTTTAGTCGACGATTGTACCTGACATTTCGAGCATAGTGGTTTGGTGCTCTCCCTAGCGGTTTTTAACCACATCAAGTATCTTTTAGGCCTTTCTCAAGTCTCCAACTATAGTTGGTACTGATGATCCAACCACTCTTCCCTTCTCAATTGAAAAATCTCACCGATAATGTGGCTCTCCACAAGTCCAACATCCAATCTTTAGTCCAGTGCTCCTAGTCCTCGAAGTAGAGACTATTGGCCTAACAATATATGATCATGGTATGTTATGTTGAACATGAATAAACTATTGCTAATGTTGCATACGATGATTTTTCTTCTATTTTGGTCCTCTGTAAGGAGTCCTCTACTGAGGAGTATGTCTCTGTGGTGTCGGGAACATAGGTCTTCTAGGCATATCTCGATTCCTTGAAGTCTGTCTAGCTAGTGTCTAATACTGTTGCACTCCTCATGATGTCTATCCAGTCTGTCTAAAAGGTGTCCTGCCCTGACCCCCACTATTTATCTCTTCCTTAGCTATGAGGGACTTCTAGATGACATCATGCAATGGTGAAGGCATTATAATCCTCACCTTCGCACGAATGTTGAAGTTAAGGCCGAACACAAACTTTTTGACCTTTAACTTCTATGTGTTCATATGTAGAGAATACCTAAGTAGCTCCATAAATCTGTTCTCATACTCTGGAAACATATGACCACCATGTCATAAGGCATTGAGCTCATTAATTTGGTGGTGAATGAATTCCTTGGACAAGTACCTATCCCAGAAATGTTCCTTGAACAACTCCCATGAGACGTCTTTGAAGACCATGTTTAGTTGAGGTAGGAACATATTCCACCATAGAAGATCACTCCCCTTCAGTTGAAAGACTTCCATGTGTAATTTCATGTTGGAGGTGTAATCATGAAGTGAGAAGAACATCGCCGTATTCTCCAACCATGCCTTGGTGGCTAAACTATTTGGGGAAACCCAAAACTTGAGAAACTTCACCTTCTCGAGTTCTATGTGTATACTACTACTACCAGCTAGAGCATGCTGTGAACCCTCATCTCAATCCAAGAGGTTAATCAATACCTATGACATCCTTTGGAAGGATATCATCATACCTACCACATCTCCCACGACAACCTTCTCGTGCTCAATAGTATGTTCTTCTCCCTGGGAGTTACATCCTTCTGGCATGGATACTATCAAAGGTGTGACACCTGTTCCTCTAGCACCACGTCGATTACTTCCCCTGTGTCTTCTAACCATGATTACCTGCATGTATAATTTCAAATTTTTATTAGAGATATAATTTCAATCATTTGTTTAACACAGTGGAAGGCATAATGGTCCAATGTCGCAGGGTTGAACCTACTCTGATACCATATGTAATGTCCCCTCTGTTATGACATCAAAGTAGTGAGCATAGTAGTGGTACGTGTTTTATTTTCTTTTTTTGAGGCATTATTAGAACAAGTGTTACATGTCATTGACACACTTCAATAATACACATTCTATTCTCATCTACATCACAACACGACAACAATCAAATCATCATTACTATGACTAAAAGATTATTTTCATCATATAGAGATGAAAAATAATTCTACCTGCCCAACCTACTTGCAAGGTTGGGACCTCCAAGACACATAATCAACTCTCAAGTCCAAGATTCAACCGATTTTTTTTTTACCATTTAAGGTCTCAGGATTGGCGACTGTTCTGAGGAACAAGGAGATATCTAATTCCCTTAATCAAGTACGATTCCAAATTTCATGACCAAATCAACAAACATACTCATCATAATTTAAAGTGTAATAATAGTTCACCACAACAAAAAAAATGTTAACAATTCTCGCGCATAATGAATAAGAAACAAATAACTTTAATAGGAAGCATACTAGTAAATTTTCCACTAACCACTAATTGACGAATCACTTATACAATTTCTAGCCATAAGATGCTAGTGTTTACATAACAATAAACATAATAATCTCATTGAAAAATAATCAATTCGTTCAATTAACTTATAATTTAATTTCAATTCATACCACTAACCATAATGGCTAACAACAATTTCTTTATTACAAAGAGTGAGTCATACTCCATAGTATAATAACAGTTATAATATACTTACTCTCCATGGTCCCTGTGATTTTTAAATTGGAGGTCAAAAATGTATTTTTATCTTATACCTAAGTAAGTTACCCTATATCCAATGCGAGATGTTGTAAGGAACTAAAAGGGGCAAAAAATTTATCAATAAGCACTCAACATGTTCCTAAGTTTCCAAGACATTACATTCTTTTTCATTATGACCTTAAGTTAAATTCAAGTTCTTACCAAGTAGGGGTATAACATTAGCTCTTATCCAAAGAAGAAGCTATTCTAAGTTCAAATTTTTATTTAACTCTACTAACCCAATTCTTAAGAACATTACCCTCATTCTTTGATAAGTGATAACATAGTCTTCTTACCCCAAGGTATTTACTCTAACACTAATAATATAAAATAATATTAATTTATATAGTAGAAATCCAAAAGTGTCAATCCATTAACCTAACATTCAGACCATTGTTAACCCGAGTGAGTTGTTGCTCACTTTAACGATTTATTCCATACCAAAAATATTTTGGCTTATAAGAGTTATCTCACTCTTGGTTATCCATACACCACAATCATTTAAATTCTTAATTTAAATTGGTAGACACGTAGTTTTCCAACTATACAAATTCAAAGCCTATACCAGAGTAAACACGATCAAATTCTAGATTCCAATAGTGACCCAAACGCTATAGTACTAATTATGTGCAACTTATACACAACATTCATGATTACAACACAGTTAAATTGAAATTAAATGTCACAGACAATGTGATCTTAAACTAATAGTCTTTCTATGAGAACGTAATGATAATCACTAAGATAAAAATGAAATTCAAGAGTTTATTTTCATAATCAATAACTTATGATTCCTTACAACGTTCAATATCCATACTACTAGTTTTAGGATACCATTGACCCAAGAAATTCTGATATATGTTTTCTTACTTAAAAATACATTAAGATTGAAGACCAAGCAAGTTCCAATCCAATGCTTTGACTAACATGCAATAACCATTAATGTGTTAACTCAGGTCTTTAGATTAGTCTCAGTGTGATTCTGACATTTAAAATTTGAAAGCAAGTAGCTTTGAGAGAGGCAACACAAATTCTAAAAATCCGACTTGAATTTTAATAACGAAGCTCGCACTTCTTCATAATTTCAAGGCTACAAAATCATTAACAACGCAATCCAAAATTTATTATACATATAATCCAACTATTAACAATGAACGTCTTGAATCCCTTCAGGATCTGTCTTAAATAGAACCGCGACCCTATTAATTTGTCTAGCATGTGAACTTCTTAAGAGACTATCACAACAACATTACAGTCAACACAAAATACAGTGTTAGAATTGAAAAATTATTCCTTCAAACATTTTCGTAGAGAATCAAACCAATTGCCAACTTTGGTCTTATAATGAAATTTGTTAGGATGTCAATCCCATTATAGGGCATACCATCATCGCCATGATTTTATTTATAATTCAATTCTTAGTAATGATAACAATTCTAAAACAACTATACACATTCATTATCTGGACTTTCAAATAAAATTTTAAAAGACCAAAACAAATTTCTAACTGAGGAAGAAATCATTTAACCTAACATACTCATAAATTATTGGTAGCTATTAAAGAATCTATATTTGTGTTGCATTCCAATAGCAATGGTCTCGCAAATTTCATTAATCTATTCATTCAATCTTTTGGGAATAATAGAATAATTTGAGTCTGGGTTGAGGTTTAATTAATTTACAAGAACAGAGGTATCACCCCCTCTATTCATTGCCAACAAGAACAAAATTCAAGTCTGTGTATTATCAACACAAGTGCACGACCATATAGAATATCTGATGCAATAGGATTCATCATGAGAGTGTGTTGACTCCAATTAACTTTTGAATTAAATTTTACAGCAAATAAAAACAAAACTATGAATATAAATTATAATGACTGCATATAAATTGAAATTCCTATGATCAAGAGATCTTTAAAATTTACTGAGATTGCAATTAAAGGAAAACAATCAATGGACAATTTCACCATCGAAAATTACACATTCTCCTTTGATGCACTTTCCCAATTGATACAAAAATACAACATGATTTTACATTGACCATACAAAAATTTAAAATTTCAATGTACTCTTGCTATTATAACATTCAATAAAATATTGTAACAATGGAGGATGGAGAGTTGACGTTGTCCTTCAAAGACTTGCGATCCTTTCATTCTCCTACTTTCTATTTTCCGAAACTTCACTGGTACCTCCCAACCAACGCTAGGGTTACTATTATTCCCCATTATCCCCCCGAGCCGCAAAGGGGCCACACACAAGAACCAACAACAATAGCTCCCAGACTTGTCTCGCAAGGTAGAGCTTCCACTCTCTCTCAATATTGGCATCCCAACTCTCACAAGTAAAACATAGTCAAAACCATTTTGGCAGCATAACCTTACCAAGTAAAAAGTGAGATCAATTTCCCTTCTACACCATTTGTTTTATAGAAATATCCCAAATGACACATGTCCTCATGCACAATTAATTATCTTTTTGATAAATTTAATTAGTAATATTCACCCACACACTTTTCACACTCTCCCCAAGTTTCACAAGTAAATACCATTTTTAATTTAATTAAAAATCCATTTTCCCTTTCATTCTCCAATGTGTTCCAATTTTCTCTCTTAGTTGTCCCTTTGTTCCCCAAATTCTCATTAAATGAGTGTCTCCTAACTAGATCTTAGTTAGAGTTGGATTATGAGTAGTCTTCTAGTTAGACTAGTGCTAGCTTGATTCTAGATACCATTCTATGTGTACACCTATTCTCTCATATTTTATTTTTTTCTATTTTAAAAATCCCTTTTTATTATTCTCATGCACACATGTACATTCTATCCAGTCTTTAGATTTTATTCCCCCCTTTTCCTAGAGTTTGATTATATTCTCCAATATTTTAACTTATTTCATAATTCATTTAGTCATTTAATTAATTTATACATAGACTTAGCTTTAGACTTAGGCTTATACTTTTATTGGGGTTTATAATTAATAATTTACGGTTTAATTAATTATTTTATCCCAACAAGTTTAATCATTTCAATGTTTTCTAGGCCACCTAAATTTATTGACTCAAGTTTTTAATTATGTGATGTACCCTTCAAGACACACCTCCATGCTCTAAGGGTTCCACTCTCCTTTTACTAGTTTTGGAAGTTTTTTTGACCCTTGGAGTTAAGACTCCACTCGGCCTACCTTGTTGGAGACTAAGGGATTCTAAGGAATACATACTCTGTCTTATTGAGCGCTCTTTAGAATATTCATGAGAGACTGTCTCAATCCAGCCTCATGACATCATGGACCTATTGAAATAGGTAATTGTTAATCTATAGTTCATACCATGGCATGAGTGTTGATAGGTTGTGTCAAGGATGATGCCACACCTATACCTAAATGTATGGTTTCTGTGCATGGCCCCTTTACTCCTTATGTGAGTCGGATTATCAAGCATTGCCAAGCATGCATCCACTGATAAAACCCATGTCAATAATCCATATACATAAATCATACATTAATAAATCATATGTCACAAGGGCATAAAATGAAATACTCAATCAAAATATAATTCACTCCTTGACTCAATCTGGAGTCCAAGGAATTCCATTGATGCCATCAACATCCATAGCCTGTCATGTGTCCTGCACACTCAAATTTTTTTTTCAATAACATCTTCCAATACATATACATAAAATAACTATAATTCACAGCACATCATCATCATCATGTATAATTCATAATCGAAATGAAATCACAATGTATCATAACTAGATCACTTGCATGCAAGTGTTCTCAAAGAAAAAGTCAATTAAAGTGTGCTCGAGAGAGAAAGATGTTACAATTGTTGTGTATGGTATGAAATTGTATTCTTTGTATGTTAGAGACACTATATTGATGAAACATGATTCAACTATGGATATAAAACGATCGCCATCACCACGGTCATAGCCACGTTTTGGTAGAATTTTGAAATTTGTAATAGATATTCCATATTTGGGAATAATGTTTTGCTCGTTTCTTTCAATGAGGTGTGCAAGATAATTCGATGTAATTCTCATCATGCCATTTGCATATTTCATGTCAACACATAAGATTTTGTGTGTTCTATTTGCCTTATCCAAATATGTGTTGTAAACAACCATCATATCACCAATGCATTCTTCCCCAGTTCTGTGACTATCAAAGTCTTGTATTGACACAATGTTTAAAGTTGTGAAACTGAACCATGCAATAAAAATAGCATAAAATAAGAAATATGAAAAAAAAATTCAATGTATTTCTTGTCCAGCTGCAAAATGCACACTTTTATATACATACTTTTTCAATTGGTCATATTTTGCATGGATACTTGCTTCACCTATCCATGTCACACTTGACTCCTCAATATGGACTGCTTCGATTCCAGTTATACCTATCTCTCCTAAACTGAATATAGAAATTTGAAAATTACATAAGTACCTATTGCTATTAGTCGATCATGCCATCACAATGTGCAAACAAAAATAACCTATACAAATTTATCTATGACTTTATTGTTGGGAGTGTATATGTGATGCACTAGTACTAATGCTTCCCTGGTTTGTCCAACTTTTCCTAGTTGCAACAACTTATATGTGAACACGTAGCACATACAATATATTCTATTCTATTTTTAAATCGATACCTCGAAGTTTGTATGAAATGTACTAATATGCCTTTGTATATGTCGTTCTTTTCAAATAAACAATAATGCAAATTTTGATTCTATTTTGCAACCTAGCACATATATTCTCAATTCAAAGGCTATCTATTTTAATGCTATATGTTTTTTCCCTTTTTCAATGCACTTCCAATGAATACATTGTCCATTCACATTTGACAGAGGACTGACACATCTGTGTAATTTCCAAATAGTCTTCGTTCACAATTTGTTCATTTTGTGAAAAGACATTCAATATGCACATAACTTGGAGCTATGGACATGAAATCTTGAAAAACATTGGATGCATAACTTACTATCGACATGATAGAAATCGATGCAATATACACTTTAGATTATACATAGTACTATTGTTATAGTCCAAAAATGACTTACTTATGCATACAAGACATTGGCCTTTCCACTTACATACTTTGCCAAAATACTACTGAGGCTTCTTCTTAAAAAACCATTTTTTGGAAAATGTAGGTGTCTTACTGAACTAATATCCCGCATACACATGTGTTATTCATACTAGTTAGCTTGCATACATACACGACCTGCATGGTAGTTAACTCATCTTTACCTCCAAAAGTTGCAAAAAATATAAAATTACAAGGAATTCGGTGGAGTTTATGGGCTATCGATGGTTTCCTAATAATTTTACCCCTTGTATCCCATCCCCAAACTGAATAACCATATTTTTATCATATAAAAATAGGTCTTGGGGTGTCATTTTACAAGACAAGAAATAGAATAAGAAAATTCTACCAAAATCCCTTCCCCTTATTAGTCCAAGTTTTGCTTCCTATTCTGAGTTCTGGCCTTAGCTTTCCCCTTCTTAGTCCAAGTTTTGCATCATATTCTGTGTTTTGGCCTTACCCTTACTCTCCAGCCCTTTCTCCTCACCCAAGTGATAAGTTGGTTATGAGAAGAAAGTGTGGGATTGATGCACTTGGAACCACGATAGAGGATCCCAGACCTAGTTCATGGAGCGATTGTCAACAAATGTTGTAATCATTTTTGTCTTGAAACTTAATAAAAGAGTTCGTCCTTGTCCCAAAATATTATATTTGTATGATTTAATGATTTATGCATTTATGTCTATATATAAACCTTGAAAGTGATAAGTAGAGAGTGTATGTGTTGTAGCATTTTTTTCCTAAGATTTTGCAGATCAACTTTGGGAGGAGACCCGAAATCTAAGAAGTTGTAAAGGTGAAATAGGTCTACACAAGCCACAAGGACTAAAGGTGCACCCATTGAACTTCTTTCCTCTTTATTGTCTTTCAGTTTAGATATTTTTGGGTTAGCTTAAGGGTAGAAAAATATTTTAAGGGAATTTAATGCTCTTCCTGTACCTAGACCCAGTATAGGGGGGTTTTCCCCATAGCAGAATTGGAGACTCCACTAAGGAAGTCTCTCTAGGGTTTTAGTGAGATATTTTGGGTTTGATTTGTTTTTTTCAGTTTATTTTTTAGTTTTCCAGGTTTATTGAGTTAGTTTAGGGTCTTTGGTCACCTTCCAGGTGCCTACCATCCTTCCCTTCCCATTTAGTTATATAATCCTTTTTTCTTTTTGAAACTTTTCAGAGGTGTACGCATCCTATCCTATGTTTATCCCATGTACATATGTAGTATGCATAATATACAACCCGCATACATACACAGGTTGCTTGTGAGCAACCCATGTCTCTGTGTTTTGGAAGGTTTAAAAAAAAAGACTTTTTATTTCTTAGCAAGAAGATTTGTGCTTCTCAGGCCTTCTTGAACTCTTTAGGGTCTCTATTAATGGTCTTTGGTTGGGTCAAAGTTTCAGTTTAACTTTTTCTTTGTAAAGAACCCTATTTTTCTTCATTTTATTTTGTTTTCTTTAGAGGTTTAGAGTCGACCTATAAGTGTTAGATCCTCCCATGGATTCTAGTGAATCCATGCGTTCATGTAGTGGTTTATGGTCTGTATGAGTCTTGGGTTTATTTTCTCTTTATCCAGTTTATGCCTTGAAAAACAAAAAATATATTTTACTTATGTTTTTATTTTCTAAGCATTTCAAAAAAAATAAAAAAAATTAGTGCATTCAATTATGCATTTAGTTTGGTAATTGTAGCATAGGTTGTCTTTTTACAAAGGAAAATAGTTCTTTTTAAAAGTTTCCTTTCTTTCTATTTCCATGAAATCTTAGTAGTTTGCATCATAAAACGAAAAGCTCTTCTATGAAAATCTTTTTATTATAGGATCTTGGATTACTATTTTGAAAAGTTTGCATTTACAAGGATTTAAAATCCATTTATTTCAATTTGAAGAATCTAGTTTACTTTTTCATGAACGCTCTAAAGTATTTCTTCTCTTTTGTCTCTTCCAAACAACATAAGTTTCACGTCCATACCCTTTTGAGTAAGTCAAGCCAATTAAAATCAATATTTAACACTTAAAATCAATTAGACTTTTGTTTGTACGGTTCACCAAGTAGTCTAGGCTCTAGAGCCCTGAAATAGGTGTGGAGAGGAAAATCTTCAAGAACACCTAAAAAAAATAGGATTATGTGATAGGGAGTGTCAGAGTCCAGTATCGTAAGAGTCTGTCGGGACCCCCCTCTAACACAGGGGATAAACACAAGGTCACATAAGGAAAGGTAATGGAGATAACCTCTCCAAAGCCGAACTAAGCATATTGGGGATTGTATATTGAGGGATTTTCTTGGGAATTACACTGATCACATTTGACTATGGAGCCTCGTGGACCTTGAATTCATTTGGTATCCTTATTTGTATTTCAGACCATTTCCCTTTGGTACCCTTTGTTGGAGTTACTTCACACACACCTAGGATTTGTTTTTCCTAAGGTTATTCCTTGTTTATTATTCATAATTAGTCATTATCTAGTCTCCTATATTTTAGGGAAGAATATTCCACCTGGAGAATATTCTCTTTCAGTTGACACTTCAGTTTGACTAGTTGAGTTGAGTTTAGATGTTACATTGGGATCATCACCATGCAACATTGGGATCATCACCATGATAATTCGACCTTGCCTTGGAATCATCACCAGAGTGGTGCATTAGCCTTGATTCCCTGAGTTAACTCCTCACTACTCTCTGTTCAGTCAGTTAACTGAAGACTAGTTGACTAGTTAACTCAACTAGGTGGCAGTTCACTCCTGTAACTGCCTGAGAGACTAGAATAGGTGGCAGTTCACTCCTGTAAATGCTGGTGTGTGTCTATATCACTCTAGACCACCACTATGGCACATTGTTTCACCTCAATTTTAACTCATTGAGTTATACAGAGTATATCATGTGAAAATTATTCATTATTCAGAACGATTAATGAGAATTCTTCAATTCTTTCTCTCCTTCTTCTTCTTTCTCCAATTCTCTATGAAAATGTGTGTATTATTGTTTATGTAGATATATTCTATGTATGTTCAACACATTTACATGGTATTAGAGGTGACGGACTGCTAAGAAAAATATACACCAAATGTTTTTGCAGGTACAAAATATTGAAGACAACGGAAAGATGGAATTCCAAAAAGAATTCGTTCTTACACCTTACAACTATTTTGCATGGAAGGAGAAAATAGCCATACATATTTGATCCAGAGGGTTGTATAGGTTAACCATGAATACATATACAAAATTGACATCAACCGTAGAAAAATCCAAGTACTTAAATCGCATGGATGAGGCACTCAGAACAATTTGCAGTCTTATCTCTCCCAATCTCCTTTTTCACATATCTTCTTGTAAGACTCCTATTGAAGCCTGGAAAATCTCGGAAGGGATATTTGGAAAATAGGATGAGATGAGGGGACACATGCTGGAGGTGGATATACTCACATTGGATCCAAAAATCTTCGACAATATCTAAGATTTCTTTACAAAATTCAAGGATTTACTGTCGCAACTCAAAGCTTGCGGGGTTGATAAATCGACGGAGGAGAAACAAATGGTTCTCACCATTCTCTCCAATATTGTTCCTAAATTTTCTGTATTTATATCTACATTCCATACTATCAGATTCGCCTCTAGAGCCACCTGGAAGATGCCTTCTCTTGAGGACTTTATCGAATCCTTGACACAAGAGAAAACCAAGCTGATCAACATGGGCACAATCAAAGGCCCAAGGGAGCATGCACTCACTATGCATGATGGCAGCCACAAATATCATAAATCTAAATATAAAGATAAGTGGAAATATCATGCATATGAAAAGAAGGAAGGGTACACAAAACCCTTCACCGATGCCTCCGGATCCAAAGGAGAAAAGGGAAGAAAATGAGAGAACTGCACATACTATCACAAAGGATTCGATTAGGAATCTAAATGAATGAAAAAAAAAATAGATCTAATGTCTTAGATACTTCAGCAAAACAACCTTGGAGATCACATCCCTGAGGGTGCAAAGAAGAAGAAGCCAGAAGATCTGAATTCTAAGAAAGGTAATTCTAGCCATGCCTTGATTTCCATAAACTCTTCTCCCGATGCTTGGATTGTAGATTTAGGAGAATCACATCACATGGATACCTCAAAAGAATTATATTATTCTTTGGATGCATGCAAAGTTCCTCCTATTCTAATGTGGGACAAGTCTTCTGTTGAAGTCATTGGCAAAGGAAGGATTGAACTCACCAACGGAAGCTTCGAGAATGTGTTGCATGTTCCCAAGCTTTTTGTCAACCTTGTCTCTGTGTATTAGATGACAAATTCTGAAACCAAAAAGAAAGTAATATTCAAACCAAATTTTGTGTACATCTATGACATGAAAACCAACTCCAGGGTTTCTACTGGTGAGGTAAATCATCAATCTAGATTGTGTACTTTTTCTCAATTCATTGAACCTGATTCTGCTTTATTTCTTACTCATGCTGATGAAAGTAGTAGGATATGGCATGAAAGGTTTGGACATTTTAATTTCAGATACATGCAACATATTAGCAAGCATATATTAGTTTATGGTCTACCATACATCCATTTATCCAAGGGAGTATGTGAGGGATGTGTTCTCGGAAAACACCCTCAAGAGAAATTCGACAAGGGAAAGTCTCACCAAGCTTTCACACCTTTAGATATGATCCATAGTGACCTCATGGGTCCTTTTCCACATCCATCGATCAACAAAGAGAGTTTTGTTCTCATTTTTGTTGACGATTTATCACATTTTACATGGATCTACTTTCTTAGGAAAAAATCTAAGGTCTTTCAACACCTCAAAGATTTCAAAGCTTTGGTTGAGACACAGTCCAAAAAGAAGATCAAAGTCCTATGATCTGATAATAGGGGAGAGTATGTAAATAATGAGATACATAATCTTTTCCATGAGGCAGGGATTCAGTTGCAACATACAGTTCCCTACACTCCACAACAAAACAGAGTTCCTGAGCAGAAAAACAAATCTCTAAAGGAGATGGCATCTTGCATGTTGCATGAAAAGTCACTACCATAGAGTCTATGGGTCGAAGAACTTAACTGTGCAACATACATCCAAAATAGATCTTCCCATAGATCTGTCAAGGATAATACCCCCTATGAGTCTTGGAGTGGCCTCACACTAGAAGTGACCCACTTTCACATTTTTGGTTCTCGTGCATGGGCCTGGATTCCCTCTGAAAAGAGGAAGGCACTTGATCCATAGAGCATTGAGTTATTTTTTGTTGGATGCCCTGACGATGTGAAGGGATATCGTCTTATTGATCTTTCCTTGAACCAACTCATCATTGAGCATAGAGTCCAAATCGAGGAAAGTGTCTTGCATGTACCTCAACAACCACATACAGACACCTTCACTCTTCCACCTATCTGAGATGATGAGAATGCAAATGTTGACTCTTCTTCAGACGTGAGTTCTTATTTAGAGGACTCAAAGGATTCAGATTCAAATTCAGAGTCAGTATAGTTAGATGCAGAGTCAGAGCATCCAGATGCAGTTGCAGAGCCAGAGCAGAGGCCCAAGTGGGCACAGACTACTCTTCAGGATTCAGGGTATCTCGTAGGTGATCCAACCAATACTAGGAGGACTAAATATGATTTCGAGGAGACTCATGTTGCGCTCACTTCCACTGAACCATTTCCTTCTAGGAATATCTTCTTGTTTCAGTCTTCAAATCTACAGTGTTATGGCGAGGCTGTTGGAAATCCCTTTTGGGAATCCACCATGTAGGAGGAGGAAAAATCCCTCCTCTAGAACCAGGCATGGTATCTGGTTCTCCTTCCTTCTAGGAGGAAACTTGTTAGATGCTTATGGGTCTATAGGACCAAGAGTGAAGCGGATGGACAGATCATCAGATACAAATCTAGGCTTGTCACCAAAGTCTTTCAGCGGGTTCATGGTATTGAATATGATGAGACCTTCACTCCAGTAACGAAGATGGATTCCATACAATTGACACTTTCCATTGTGGTAGCCAAGGGATGGTAAGTCCATTAGATGGACATGAAGAATGCATTTCTTCATGGTGATCTCTCTGAGGAGATCTACATGGATCATCCCCAGGTTTTTATGCAGGACTCATCTTTGGTATGTCGACTGAAGAAGTCACTTTGTGACCTAAAACAGGCTCCGAGGGCATGGTATGCCAAGATGGACTCCTACCTGTTGTCACAGAACTTTGTACATTGTAAATCATACCCAAATGTATACATGCTCAAGACAACTGATTCACTTCTACTTTTAGTTCTGTATGTCGATGATTTGTTGATCACTGGTTGCTCGACTTCAATAATTGCTACAGTCAAGAGGATTTTTCATGATAGGTTTTTGATGACGAACATGGGTCTCCTACACTTCTTCCTTGGACTTGAGATCAGTCAGGATGCATCAAGCATCAAACTGTCTCAAGCCAAGTATACACGAGATCTCCTTGAGAGATTTCACATGAAAAACTGCAAGTCTGCTCCAAATCCTTTGCTATCAGGAGTCAAACTTGAGGATGGCGGGGAGAGTCCACTGGTTGACAACACACTATACAGACAACTAGTGGGGAGCTTGTTGTATCTCACACACTCCATGTAACAACCCTAGTTGAAAATATTCTTAGGGATTATTAAGAAAAATTAATTAGGTGATTAATTGTCCTAACATGGTTTTAACTAAGCAAATATTGGCATAATAATATTAATTAATTAATTAATTGTTATAATTTTGATTGATTATTTAATTAAATTAATTACCTATTGCATTGAATGAGCAAGGTAATAAATTTAAGAGGGTTAATAAATTTAATTGTTTAATTAAATGATTTCCGTATACGGGGGGATAAGAAGCATTAAATATAAGGATAAGAAACATTGAATAATAGGGTAAGACATTAACTATGCAGATAAGATAATGAATGTATGGATAAGGAAATTTATGAGGAGGAAAGGGTCAGTGAAGGAGGAATATGATGAAAGGAGTCTTACAGAAGAAGGATTATTTTGGGGAGGAGGAAGCATTTTGGAGGGGGAGAGTTCTGGTTTGGGGGTTTTGGATTTTCTGTTTCTAAGTTGGAGTTCTGTAGTCTGGGAGGATCATTACGGGGGCATCGGTTTGTTGGGGGTTTTGGGCACGGGGGCTAGGATATCCATATGGTATCCTGTATCTAGGAAGCCGGACAGGCTGCTCCTAGCTGGTAGGGAGGAACACGGTTTGGGCAGAGTTGGTCAGCGCATTAGGCAACAACAAAGTAGCAGGCTGGACAACTGGGTCAACGGAGAAATTAGCGTCAGGAAGAGGTAAATTTGTATTATTCTGTTAAGTAAATTTTATTCTGTTATGAAATTATTGTTCATTGATAAATTTAACATGCGTATATGCTGAATTAAAAGAAATTACTAAGTTTTCTGCAATCAAGTAGAAGTTATTGTTTCAGTTTATGAAATTAATAGACTTAAATTAATACGGTCACTACACTCCAGACCAGAACTCTCATATGCATTTGGCGTAGTTTCCATGTTCATGCATGAGCCACATGGGATACATTGGAGAGATGCAAAGCGTATCCTTCGATACATACAGGGAAACATCAATTTTGGGATTCATTATGCAACAGACTCTACATTAGATCTCATTGGGTTTACTAATTCCGACTGGGCTGGCGATAAAATTTATGGGAATTCCACATTTGGTTACTCACTCAGTCTTCGTTCTAGGCCTATCTGTTGGTCGAGTAAGAATAAAGTTGTCATTTCTCTATCTTCAGCCAAGGCAGAGTACAGAGGGGTAGGTAACATAACCATTCAGGCTATGTGGCTACAACATTTTCTCACTAAGTTGGGCATTAAGTTTCATCGACCGATCGTCATTTGGTGTGAAAACTAGAGCACTCTGAAGTTCTACATAGATCCAATTAAGAGGCAATTGACGAAGCACATTGATATCCACATGCACTACATCCGGGACTTAGTACACAAGGGGATCATCGACTTATAGTTATTTCCTTCAGCAGAACAGACGGTAGAGATTTTCACCAAGACCTTCACTGAGCATAAATTCCATTCTCTTCGAGGTCATCTTAGAGTGAAGGAAACAATTGTATAGCAACTGTAGTTCTTATTTTTACATGCATTGTACCTTGAGGGGTGGGTTTTCCCATGAGGTTTTACCTCTTTCCTCACTTTATTTTCCATGTATCTTTTGTACTTGGGTACCTAACAATGCCTTGTTGCCGGGACCCAATCTTTATTTTCACCATAGTGATGTTCAGGGGGGGTGTTGGAGTTACTTCACACACAACTAGGATTTATTTTTCCTAAGGTTATTCCTTGTTTATTATTCATAATTAGTCATTATCCATTCTCCTATATTTTTGGGGAGAATATTCCACCTAGAGAATATTCTCTTTCAGTTGACACTTCAGTTTGATTAGTTGAGTTGAGTTTAGATGTTGCATTGGGATCATCACCATGTTAATTCGACCTTGCCTTTGTATCATCACCAGAGTGGTGCATTATCCTTGATCCCCTGAGTTAACTCTTCACTACTCTCTGTTCAGTTAGTTAATTGAAGAGTAGTTGACTAGTTAACTCAACTAGGTGGCAGTTCAATCCCGTAACTACCTGAGAGACTAGAATAGGTGGTATTTGACTCCCGTAACTACTGGTGTGTGTCCATATCACTCTATACCACCACTATGGCACATTGGTTCACCTCAATTTGAACTCATTGAGTTATACAGAGTATATCATGTGTAAATTATTCATTATTCACAATGGTTAATGAGAATTCTTCCATTATTTCTCTCCTTCTTCTTTCTCCAATTCTCTCTGCAAATGTGTGTATTATTGTTTAGCTAGATCTATTCTATTCAGGTTCAACACATTTACACCCTTGAAATGCTTCATAATTTTTTATCCTACTCATTATGATCAACCCGCCTATTGATTGTACCCACCTGGTGACTGATTGTGAGATGGAAACCTAGTTGTATGTTTTTAGGGACTTACACAGGTGACTATGGGGGTATACCATGGTTCCTATGGTAGACATCGAATCTCTCTTTGAAGAGTATACCCGATGGGTGTTTCCATGTTTTCATGTTCTAGTGTCAATTGGCATAGATGTTCTTCCTGCCAGTCAGTTATTTGCTTGATTTACCATTAGGAAACTTTTAGTGTGTTCTTTGTGTTTCAAAATAGCTAAACCTTATAGTGTCAATTGATCATTTCACAAGGTGGAAGATCGACAACTCCACCATTCACGTAGGCTTCAGGACTTTTTGTCGGTTACTTTGGATCCACCTCCGCCATCATTGAGGCACAGGATAGATAAAGAAGGTTCATTTGAAGATACTCGGCCACATGAAACTGTGCCCTAAACATCTCTAAGAGAAGAGTTTCCTGCAACGGAGGAATCCATTTTTTATGTACTAGAGACTAAAGGTTTCAGGCCAACAAACCCTCCGATCACTGACTTATTGGCACCGCTTCTAATTTAGATATTCCCTCATGAGGTGACTTTACCTGAACGACAGTTTTTTCGGTGAGTGGTGATGGAAGTAATTAGTGCTACTTCATCAGGGAGTCCTCATACTCCCATATCGGTTGCCACAAGAGGGGGTATTGTACCTCCTCCCCCACCTCCACTTATTAGGACTATGGCCATCTAGACGCCCACTAATTTGGGTAGTGGCATAATCCCTTCGATGAATTTAACCATTTTTCCCTCTATCCAAAACGCATCTAGTGCTCCCTTTTCATATGGGATGTCGAGTTTTGACTCCAATTTGGTTCTAAACTACTCTACTCTATAAACTGTTGGTATGGGGGAAAAAAGATCTAATTCTCCCTTGCAAGGACCCACCGTGGGAACCACTTCCCCATTCAACACTATCCCTTATAGTGGGGGTCACATCCCTCCTCCATCCCCTTTGCTCAGAGGCACTTTCTAGCATCCGATCAGGCTTAATACCAACTATAGTTTGTTCAGTTGGGGGAGCCACGGACCTAAATCCTACATGACTCCAGTGGTATCTATGCCTTTTTCTTTGCTTGGCGCATTTGGAAATAACACTTTATGATCGTCTTCTTTCTCGGCCAACGGTAACCTTGTTTTTGGTCAAAAAAACCCTACACAAGTTTTCATTCCTTTGTAGGGAGCGATGACAAGAGTTTACTCCTCACAAGGTCTTGAAAATACATGGAAAGGCTCATTTCCTTTGCAAGGGATGTCAATAGGGGGAAACCCGTCCCACACTCTCTGGAACCCCAGTAAAGGTTTAATACATGTTCCAGGAGGGTCAGCTGGGGGCATCCGTAACCAAGGTCCTTGGAACATTGTACAGGGAGAAATCCCTGTACAAGGCATGTCATCCAACTTTGGGAATTAGATGACAATGCAGAATCAAACACAAGTCCCTTTTATTTGATAGGGCCACCATGGTCTCTACCAAAACCCTAGCCAACAATCAATATTTTCCTGGAAACCTGGTGTCAGTCAAAAGCCAAGCCCCTCTTTTCATGTAAATCCACCACAACTGATACTACCTTTTCTGGAAACTTTGCATTTTCTAGACTTTTCGATACTTTTGAATGACCCGATCTGTCATGATCCACATTGGCCCCCCATGTCGACTAATATGCCCTCAGAATTCCCTAAGTTCAAAGGAAATCCTAGCGACGATCCAGGAGCTCATGTGACGACACTTCACTTATGGTGCTCATCCAACTCATTAAAGGATGATTTCGTTCATTTGCATTTTTTTCAACGCACTCTTATAGTGGGTGTTGCGAAATGCCATATCTATATCGATAGCTTGAAGTATGATTACTTTAACAACCTGGCTATGGTTTTCTTAAACAATTTACAAATACCAGTAAGATACGATGCTAGCATTGAGTTTCTAGCCAACTTAGAGTAGACAAAAGATGACCATATCTCAGATCATGTGACAAAAGAGTTTGATCAAAGTTAAGGTCCCTCCCGTATTTTTTCTCGAGTGGTTCCTAAAGTCCTTGGTACCTTCTGTATCCAAAGACATCACAACGTCTGGGGTTTTTTCCAAAGAAGAGGCTATCATGAGAGCCCAACAACTGGATTTGATTCACCCTCAGTCTGTTATGCTATACAATATCCTACCCGATGCACCATGATCGACATTCGACAAGAAAATACATAAGTTTGGGCCTCACGCCAATGACATAGTAGGATCAACACAAAGAAATTCCACAGATAAGTTGTCTAATAAGTTACAAAAATTATCGATTCAAAAGACTGTGGCCAACCAAAATCCTAGTTTAGTTTCCCCCATAACCCAAACATTGGATTTCAATAGTGTGCAATCAAAAAATCTCAAGGGTAACCAACAAACAAAGGGAAAGAGGAAACCTAAAAACAAGAAGGTTAAGGCGGATAAGAAGGCTGCAAATAATGTTGGTGAGAGAAAAAACAAAAAGAGAAAGGTGAATTTTTCGTTTAAGATTTTCACGGACAACCACTTGACTCAAAAATTCCCTTGGCTTGAGGAATCCTAAAATATATTGGCACAAAAACAACCTGCCATATTAAATAACCATTTTTCATAAGGGAAAAATATGGCTCAAGATTCCTCATCCATGGGCATGCCTCAGGGCAGTTAGGGAGCCCCTGCACCCAATACTAACAATGGGGACACAAACATTTATATGATGAAAGCCAAAGCTAATCTAAAGACCAGGGCTCATAACTACAAAATGTCAAAATCTATTGAGAATGGAAAAGAATCCACTAACCCATTGACTCCTCAAATAGAGAATACAGTGGGAGAAATGATTACCTTCATCCCTAAGGGTGTGTTCAAAAATTATTCTCATAACCCAAACTTAAGGGCTGCTCAAAATTACTCCATCATGGAGGGTCTGACACAAACTCCTTGTGAAATGTCCACTTTGGAGGTCCTCTAGAGTTTCCCCTCATAGAGGAAAGTGTTGTTATCCTCCTTGGGAGTAGCTAATACCACTAATTGCAGAATGATTTTTTTTTACCCTACTAACCATAAACCTCATCTTCCTCACCATATATCTTTTCATATAGTAGTGGTGTACGCCACAAAATCATTGACACGAAACATTTTTTGTACGGTGGTGGATGAGGGTGCCTCGACTTGCATGATGGATTTGGCACATTGGAAGGCCATTGGACAACCTGAGTTGTCTTCATCACCCACGTTGCCCACTATTTTTGACAGTCAAACTTTCATACCACATGGAATAATTCCCTCCTTCCCCATGCAGTTGGAGGGGAAAATTGTGTGCGTCGAAGTAGAAGTAGTCGATGTGCCTCTCGACTACAATATTTTGTTAGGTTGGAGTTAGACCTACACTATGATAGCAGTTGTATCCACCATTTTTCGAGTCTTATGTTTTCCTCACGAATATAAGATCATAACTGATGATAAGTTATCATTCTCCCGTCCCGACCCTTCATCAGGGGAATCTACGGTCCTTATGATTGATAACCTGCAACCAAGTACTATCAACCTAGGTTTCAGATTACTTCCATATTTAATGGGGACTTTTGATTATCTTCCGCCTGCCAATGATGTTAGGTTTGTTCCGACTATCCCCGACCAGCCGAAGGCTACAATATTTCAAGTCACATCTTTTAGAATGAGTTACTTTAATGACCCGTGGAATTTACCTTCCCCATCAACTTCGATGGAAGGGGTAGGGAACCTTGGAATGGTCATGCCATTATCCACTACTCAGGTTGCATACAATATTCTACAACAAGCCTCGTCTAACCCTTATCTGGCTCCCCCACAAGAGATAGACCCTATTCTTGAGATTATTCAGGCTCGAGACTCTCTCACCACTTATGACCATTTGGACTTAGTATTTCCATTTGACGAGGTAATCCTGGAGGCAATGATTGGTCCAGAGAAAACTTGGGACAATCTTCACCATTGACCTTATTTCTTACTCGAGCTCAAGAGAATAGAGGTAAGAGATTTTGTTAGGACCATGAATGGAGATTCCCCTTGTCCTACTAATCCTCTGACAACGCAAAAAATATATTCCAAGGGAAACATGGAAAGTATAGATAAAATGATTCCTATAGACATCTCTATAACCCCTTACATTGTGGAAAATGTCTTCATCGGAGCAGATTGATCTCCATAAGAGATTCATATCTACACTGAATTGTTTAAATAATTTCATGACGTCTTTGGTTGGTATTATGAGGAGATGTCAGGAATTGATCCATGCATCATTGAACATGAGATCACAACTTACCATGATGTTAGGCCTCTCTTACATAAGCTTTTCCCAATCAATCCTCACAAGGAAGCGATGATAAAGGCTGAAGTAGAGAAACTCTTCAAAGTTGGTTTTATCTATCCTATGAAATTTATAGAATGGGTATCAAACCATGTTATTTTCAACAAGAAGAAAGGTATGATCCACGTATGTATGGACTTTCGTGACTTGAACAAATATTTCTAGAAAGACAATTTTCCAACCCCATTTATTGACTAGATTGTCGATGAATGCGTTGGTTTTGAGGTATTTTATTTCATGCATGGTTTTTCCCAGTACAATTAAATTCATATCAAGCCCAAAGATCAACTTAAAATGGCTTTTATTTGTCCTTGGGGTACATTCACGTATAGAAAAATTCCTTTTGGCCTTAAGAATGTTGGAGCAAATTTTCAGCGGGTCATGTTGTTTTCTTTCCAAGGCCTCAAACACATAGTTGAGGTGTATCTCGATGATCTCGCATCATGTTCTCATAAAAGATCCAATAATCCCTCCCATTTATGACTAATATTTGAGAGGTTTCTCTACTATCGGATTTTCCTGAATCCCAACAAGTGTAGTTTTTGAGTGACATCGAGACGCTTGTTAGGTTTTATCATGTCAACTAGAGGGATCGTGGTCGAACCTATGAAGGTTGATGTAATAGTTCAATTTCCTCCCCCATGCACAATCCCCCAACTTCATAGTCTACAGGGGGAAGCCAATTTTATTCAACATTTTTTTTCTAACTATGTCGATATTACTAAAGGGTTCATGCATCTCTTAAAAAAGGGGTCCCTTTCTGTTGGGATGAACCGATTCATCGCTCTTTTGAAGCATTGAAATGCACTCTGACGTATGTCCCTCCACTCAGTCCTATAGATTAAGGAAAGGATTTATTGTTGTATTTGGATACCTTAGAGTATACTATCAACATGGTCTTGGTCCAAGAGGGGGACACAATCAAATATCATGTTATCTACTATCTTAGTCGAGGCCTAGTTGGACTGGAACTCAACTACACACATGTTGAGAAACTCTCTTTGGAAGTTGTTCACATTGTCCAACGATTCCATCATTATATTTTAATTCACAAGACCACTTTCGTAGTTGTCATCAAACATTTTTAATATGTGTTAACATGACGGGTCATCAGCGGGAAAATCAGACGATGGATAGTCATCCTGCCATAGTTTGACTTGGATTTTGTTTCGGCAAAATATAAAAATTATGTGGTCTTTGTTGAAATAATCTTAGAACTTCTGGTTGAGAGTGGTGATATTTCTCCCAAAGAGTCGTTGATCAATGAAGATATTTTTCTTATCACATCTTCGAACCCTTAGTATGGAGATATATTTGTGTATCTTCATAATTTGAAGTTCCATTCTTCTGTTTCTCACAATGTGCGTCGCTGAATACAATACCAATCACTAAACTACCTTATCCTCGATCACACTTTATATCATCATGGAGTGTATTGCATTCTTCGATGATGTATCACTTACGAAGAAGCAGAGGTTGTTTTAAATGATTGTCACACAGGATCATGTGGATGTCACTTGTCTGGGTTGGAAACAACCCAAAATATTCTTTGCATTGCATACTTCTGGCCCTCATTAATCAAATATTGTGTAGAGGCGATCAAGAAGTGTCACCCATGCTAGATCTTCTCTCAGAGGATGCGGGAACAAGAAGCTCCCATATTCCTAGTTATTGTCATCGGTCCCTTCACCAAGTGGGGGATTGATTTCAGTACATGTTACCTAGTTTCAGCTAGGGGGCATTGTTATATCATCGTAGAAGTAGAATACTTTAATAAGTGGTTCAAAGTTATTCTGACATTCAACAATGATGGGGAAATGGATACCCTTTTCATTTTCAACCAGATTGTAGCGATGTTCGATATTCTAAAGGACATTGTCACTAATCACAATATTCACTTCCAGAACAAAATGATGTCTGAATTAAGATCAAAACTAGGGTTTAAATATGAACATTCATCACCTTACTACCCACAGATGAATGGTTAAGTAGAGGCTATTAATAATTCTCTCAAGACTATTCTGCAACGAATGATTAATTTAGCCAAGTCAAATTGGTATTTGATGTTGTACTTGACACTTTGGGATTATCGAACTTTATTCAAGACTGCTACCATTTTTTCACCTTTTCAACTCGTCTATGGGATGGAGGAAGTCTTTCCCATTAAATGTCAAATCCCTTATCTTAAGTTGGAAGTGGAACTATTGCCCGATAGTACACCGCTTGAAGAACGCCTTTTATATCTCGAGCAGCTCGATGAGCAGCACTAAGATGCATCCTTGGCCAATGAGGCTCACAAACAACTTGTCAAGTGTTAGTATGATCGATCCATCCACCCTCATATTTTCTTCGAAAGAGATCTTGCCTTGGTCTATGAACAAGACAAAGATGCCTTTGGGGAAGGAAATTTCAAACTCATGTGGTTCAGACCTTTCATTATGAAAGAAGTCCTAGAAAATGGTGCTTATCGTCTAGTTGATTTCGAGGGTAACTCTTTATCGGAGCCTAGAAATGGGCTCTAACTTAAGAAGTATTACACTTAGGTTGGTCGCTTGAGCATTATGTCTTGTGTATAGGTATAATTTTATATAAAGTCTTGTCCTTTTGTTTTATGGATGTGTAGTTATTATGTTTCCTTTTCACTGTGGCAGATGTCAAGTGAATTTGAAGTCTATGTTGGGTTCGCATACGGTGCTAGCTGACACACTTGGAGGCTTGCTTCCGCACCTTGCGTTATTTTTACACATTTTGGTCAATTGATGTCTTCTAGAGGTATTTTTATGTGCGAAGAAACCAATAATGTTTCCGAGTATAGTTTAGTAATAGAGTTACTAAATGATGCCTTGTCACATGATATTTCTTGCCTCCGGGTTTATCTAGATGCTCAACTGGTCGTGTCTCAGTTAAACAGGATATAACATGTCTATGATCCCACCCTTCACCAACGATTCCTTAGAGTACGTATCTTAGAACACTATTTTGATTATATTACTTATATTCATGTTCCTAAGAGATCTAATCAACTAACTGATACATTGGCTAATAAAGTATTAGATTGGCATGTTGCTCATACATAAAAGTAAAAACACACACATACACATGTAAAACAATTTTTTACAAAAAAATTATCCATAAGAAAAAAATATGCATATATAATATATCCCAAAAAATAGTGTCATGAGTACAAAGTGGTCCATAAAGTCTCAAATAGAGCTATGGTCTAGGCCTATTGGCCATGTTATAGTGAACTATAACATTCACAAGCTGCCGGGAGAATTGAACCTAAGTCATGGGCACCCCTACTACATGTGGTTGCATGGTCAAGGGAATGTCCTCTAACTCTCCCATCTGTTATCACTCCAAGAAACCCTTTGTGGTTGCAGACCAAAGGTGCTTGGTAACTTAATAAATGAATTTTTTTGTATTTTGTGAATGTGTCTCAATGGGACAACTCAATACATCTTATGGCATTCAAACATGAAAATGATAAACAAATAGACAGTGCTCTCAAAGATTGATTAATCAACAGATAACTTTAAAGTGGGTGGAGAACAGATTGTAACTAAACCAGTACAATGTAGGGTCTAAGAGACAATCAAGAGACTTATTATCAGGCTATGAGCTAAACAATGGGATAACAGCCATTCAAAGCTTGACAACACATATAATAATGCAGAAGAAAGATGGAAAGCTGACAATCAAAATTGAAAGGAACCTGTGATCTGTATTAACATAAAAAGTCTGAGTACAATAGCCAATTACTCTATCCAAAATCGAACCCTTGTGTCCTCTTCTAATATAATATTTATAGCAATTACATAAAAGTCCTTTGATCCTAAAAACATGGATCAAATAGTCTAAAAATAGCAAGTTAAGTTCTGTTGCAAGATAAGTGGGTTGTTTCCTCAAAATGAGGTCAATCCCTGATTTTTCTCTTTGTGAGTTGTTGATGTAGTGTAGAATAGCCTTCCAAGGCTAATGATAATTCCCAAATGAAGAGCAAGTCGAGTTTTCTGATGCAGCCAAGTGCCCTGCTTCCAGTCTTCATTAAAAATGTCCATATCCTTTTGAAATATCTTCTTTCCCAATAATAAGCCAAAAAAAACTGTTGTGCTGGACTTGATAATTCATGTGTCATGCATTGGAAAAGATCTCAATCCCTGACCTGTGCAAAAACTCATTCAATTCTGGACACACAGGCTTTCGGTGGTTGCCTGGGGAGATTTCTGTGTGAGTTATCCACTGAAATCACCTATTTTCAGTGGTTAATGAGCACACTGTGGGCTCGCCTAAACCACAGAAAGTCAATTCTTTGAAGAGTTTCAAAATTGCAAAATTGTCTGTCATGAATCCTTTTTTAACACTCAAACTTTGTTAGCTGCATTAGTTTTGATTCGAGTAGACCTCCGAACCTTTGCTGACTGTGAAGGACAATCTGTTACATCTATTATAGTTGTTTCTAGGTCGGCCAAAGTGTCCAAACCAGTTTGTTTTTCTTCATATGCTTCAAACTCCTTTAACTTGAACCTTAGAACCCCAAGCTCCCTGTATAATTTCATGTTCTCTCTAATCAACTCTCTGTTTCTTCCTTTGATTGAATCATGTTTTTCTTTGAGTGTTTGATTTTCTTTGAATAACTCAGCATTTCTCTCTATTAGGTCTGTGTTTTCTTTCTTAATTACTCTCTCCAGGACCTCCATCTCAAAGATCTCTCTTAGCAGCCTGTTAATTTTGTTTGTCTTACCTTTCTTTGGCCTGCTTGAAGAAGGTTCTGCTTCTGATTTCCTGTGTGTTTTGGAAGGATTTGATGAAGGTGTCTTGATTTTCAGTTTTACATCCTGTTTGATCTGCAATTTGTCCCGTGTTTTTTCCATCTCCTGCTCTGAATCGGATTCACTATATGGCAAATTGAGAGGGTTTTTTCCCATGACAGGGTTTCTGTCCTCAAACTTTAATTTCTTCCTGATTCCTCCCTGTTTGCTGGATGATGTTTTTACAGAATCCCTGGGCATTGAAATCCCTTTTCTCCTCCTGTGACTACTCTTGGGAGTAGAATAATTTCTTCTTATAGATTTCTTTGTTTTTATCTCTGGAGGTCTTTCTGTCTCAAACTCATTCCAGAACAGGAAGAAACTCCATTCTATTTGCTTCCTATGAAGAGCTTCTTTGACAAGGAGGGTAATCAACCCCTAATGAGATATTCTTCTTGCAACTTTAGTGGGCTGAGCCTTTACCTGTTTTTCCATCTTAATCAGAGTCTTATGAAAGAAATAGGGTATGTTTAAGTGTTCCCTGCCTCTGAAGTGATTTAACAATTTAAAATGATAGTACATTACTCTGTTATAACGTCCTTCATAGGTGATGTGTACCAGAATCACCTTCAGAAGGGTCTGCCACTTCGTTTCAAGATATGACATAGGAATATCTTTCTTCCAAGTCAACGTTTTATGCATTGGCAACAAGTATGATCTGAATTCAACATTTGAGGGTGAAGAAGTTTTAAACCAGCAACTACCTGTTCTGGACAACCCTGTGTATTCGGCGATAGATGCTTCATCAATAATGAACTCCTCCTTGCCTATCTTAGCAACCCATCCATTGTATGATAGGGTGAATGTTTCAACAATTTGTTGATGAAAAGTTGACAGTTTTTCACAATATGTGAAAACTCCGACCTGTTTAAAAAATTCTGCGACCTCCGGGTGTTCTTCAAAATACCACATGCCATCTACTTCTGATCTTAATGCAGGAGTGACTTTTGACATGACTGAATGCAATCTGTATTTGAAACTGTAGGCAACAGGGTGTTTGGGAAACAACGGTTCTAGAAACTAGGGATATAGTGGATGTAACTTATGAACAACTGTGAAACTGTTGACAAAGCGTAAGATTGATAAATGCACTAGAATACCGACCCAAATTTGAATAGCATTCTGACAGGGAAAGCCAAAACTTCAACCTTTCGGGGGCAACTGTATTTATGAAATTTTGACAGAGAATGGTTTCTAGACTTACCCGATAACTCGCCTAGGTTTCTTTGACTTGGGATACCTACTGAACTTGGAGACACTTCAACAATCACCAGAGAACACAGGATCGGATTTTTGAAAATATTCCTTGCTGATAAGATCGCGGACTTGAGATCATATTCAGTGATATTCGAGATTGATTATAACTCCTTGAGTTTACAGATGAAGGAAGGACCTGGTAATAATGACTAGCGTACTTACCATTAAAATGAAAGGAATCCCGTACAATTATATCTGTCAATAACCGTTCTGCGTGGATTTGAAATGATCACTGGAATAGATAATACACCGGTGCTTTGTACCTTTTGGATGATCACCACGCCTTTTCATCATCTCCCTCAATACAAGATTTCAGTGATTGAATTTCTCATCATTGCACGATTTTTGACATTTGGCTCGTGCGAAAGCACGAGCTTTCTTTTTTCCCGTTCAAACCTTTTCGGCGGTTGCTTGGCCTTTGAATCGACCACTTATCTGATGAAACTGAATACTTTCGATGGTTAATGAGCACGCTGGAGGCTCGTCCAAACCACCGAAATCTGATATTTTTCCATTTTCTTTACTAAACCAAATTCAAAAAAAATTTCAGCTATAAGAAAAAAACACAAAAGTAGCTTTAGGATGCGACCAATAACCATGATATCCCCTACAAAATTCAACCGAAAAAACGGTTTCATTTTGGGAGTTAACATTTGGCTCCAAATGGGATGGGCATCTCCCTGTGAGGTGACCAAGAACCTAGCTAGACTCAGTAGCCTTATTACAATCTGAAAAATAGTTGCTAGTGCCATTGGGCATGGAGTTATTAGAATATCAAAAATAAATAAAACAAAACTGAAAAATAAAATATGTACAAGAAAAACCTGGCTTCCAAGAAGCCTTATGAGAAATAGATCTTCAGGAAGCGCCCGTTGAAAGGGCCCCCTGAAACTGGCTCGCCTGAAAGAGTTTGAAGAACGAAGGTGTTGTTCTACTGCACCTCTGTTATGACAAAAGGACCTGTCTAAAGAGCATCAAATTTTTCGTGCTTCCCTTTTTCCTGCCTTGCTGCATCCCACTTTAAGACCATATCCCCTATTTTGAAAACATCTGATTTGACTTTCTTGTTGAAATTTCGCTTGATCATTTCCTGATGCAATTCAGTTTTTTCTAAGAGCTGCTCTCTATCTTGTTGCAGTTGTACCAACTCATGAATCCTCCTAGTCAGATCACTTGGTTCCTCATCGGTTTCCTATAAGAATTTTGCAACTGGTAATGCAAGCTGAACAGGAAATATGGCCTCAGTACCATATACCAGCTTCAAAGGAGATGTACCAATTGATTTTTTGCATGTTACCCTGTCAGCCCACAATGCAAACTTTAATTTGGAATCCCAACCTCTGGCATTCTGTTCAAGCAGCTTCTTTATGATTCTGACTAAGCTCTTGTTTGATGACTCAACTAGACCATTCCCTTGTGGATAGTAGGCTGTGGAATGTACCAGCTGAATTCCCAGCTCTTCACACAATTTCACCAAGTGTTTATCTTTGAATGCAACAACATTATCAGCGACCAATCTTTTGGGACAGCCAAATATGGTGAATATATTCTCCCATATAAAGTTTATGATGACAGTGTGATTGGTGTTCTGGGTGGGAATAGCCTCAATCCACTTTGTAAAGTAATCGGTGGCAACCAGAATCCACCGATGTTGTCCACTATAAGGCGGATGGATATCACCTATGAAGTCCAGGCCCCACTGCTGGAAAGGCCCTGTGACCACTATAGGTTTGAGAGGAAGTGACTTCAGTTGTTTTTTTCCTTCGAATCTCTGGCATTTGTCACAGGTTTTCACAAATTCATAAACATCTGAAAATAAGGATGGCCAATAGTAACCCGATCTCAAGATTTTGTGTGTTGTGGTTTTCCAATAGTGATGTCCTCCGCACTCACTATTGTGAAATTCACACATGACTTTAGCTGCCTCCTCTTGATTCAAACATCTCATCAAAAAACCAATTGGATTTTTCCAGAAAAGAAAATTATCATTGATACATAAATTTATAGCTCTAAGCTTCAAAGCCCTTCTTTGAGTCTTTGTTAAATCTAATGGGACTGATAAGGTCTGCAAAAACTAAATGATGTGGCTGTACCACTTGTAGTCAGCTAGATGAGATGAAACCTGCATCCCCTTACCATCTTTGTCTTTTGAAGACGGAGCATTTTCTGTATCAATATTTATCAGATTTAAGTCAAGCAGCTTGCAATTCTCTTCTGCCAGGAGTTTGGAAAGACCCTGACCTTTAACTAGCTTTGCTGGTTTAATTTCAACATCAAACTCAATCAACCTGGCTATCCATTTACTTCTTTTGCCATCAATGTCAGGTTGGACCAGAACATCTTTAACTGAACTGGAAGGAACAAAAGCAATTACCTTTGCTTGAAGAATGTAGACCCTGAAAGCCTTCAGTGACTTGACAAGTGCATAGGCTTGTTTTTCCAGCAACTCATATTTTACCTCTGCATCCCTCAAGACCTTGCTAAAGAAAGCAACCGGTTGTTCTTGGTCATCAACATTCTTCTGCAAAAGCACTGCAACGATCGTGTCATTGGAAGCAACTGAAAAGATGTAAAATACCTTGGAAAAATCGGGGCTGATCAATACAGGAGCTGTTTTGATGGCCTCCTTGATGTCATTGAATGACTGTTTGGCTACTTCAGTCCACTTTATCTCAGAGTCTTTCCTCAACACAGCAATGATATGCTTTGTGAGTTCAACAAAATTCACTATGAATCTTCTGACAAAATTAATGGTCCCAAGAAAAGACTGAATGTCTTTCTTTGATCTAGGGAGGGACAGACTTCTAATTGATTCTACCCTCTTTGGATCAATTTTAACCCCATTTGATGAAACAATATGCCCAAGTATTTTTCCCTCCTTAAGAGAAAAATTAGATTTTTTGGGATTAAGGGAGATGCCATACCTTCGACACTTCAGAAATGTCCTCCTCAAATGCTGCAGATGAAGTTCGTGGCTACTCGAGAAAACAGTGATATCGTCAAGATAAATCAGGACAAACTTATCTTTCTCACCAATGAAAGCAATGTCCATTTCCCTTTGGAATGTCGCCCCTGCATTCATCAGACCGAAAGGCATATTCTCGTACATAAACGTGCCCCATGGAGTGGTAAAGGCATTTTTTTCTTTGTCTTTCGGATGGACAACAATCTGATTGTATCTGGAAAACCCATCAATAAATGACATTACCTTCGATCCGGACACCTTCTGCAACATATGCTCCATCTTAGGTAGCGGGTAATTGTCTTTTCTGGAGCATTTGTTTAGATTTCTGAAGTCAACGCAGAGTCTGATCTCTCCATTTTTCTTCCTGACCAGCACAAGATTAGTGATCCACTCTGAATACCTGAGAGGAATGATAATGCGGGCGTCCAACAATTTCTTAATTTCTTTCTCCATTGTGGGCAGTAGCAAAGGATTGAAGGATCTAAGCTTCTGACGGAATGGTTTAGTATCTTTATTCAAGGTAATTTTGTGTTGAATCACCTCTGTGTCAAAGGTTTTCAAATCATCATACTGCCAAACAAAGATGTCTGCAAATTCCTTCAGCAATTTACCATAATCAGCTTTTTTTTTTTTTGACAAATGTGAGGCCAAGTTGACATGTATGGGGTCTTGCTCACTGGCTACATTATACTAGAAAACATCTGACTCTTTTTCCGCAGATTGCAATTTGACAGCCACATCGTTGTTGTCAAAAAGCCTCTCCAACGAGACCAAGCCTTTAGGAATTCTATTGGTGGACAACTGAACTATCTCATGAGCTGCAATTTTGTTCTTGAGCTTTGGCTGCTCAACTTCATCATCATGTTCGTTCTCCTGATCAATCTGCAGATATGAAAACTCATCGATCATTGCGAGGAATCGGGTGAGTTCAGCATCGTCTTCAAAAACTTTCCAAAATTTTACATTGTTAGGAAAAGAGGGTCTATGTTTGACGTGAATTTCATAAGACAATTTGTTAGGCAGAGGGGGTATAAATGCACAAGCAGATACAGCCAATGAATCAGCCAATTCATTCATGGCTCTAGGCACAAAGGTAATTTTAAAATCTGAAAAACTTTTAATTGCTTCCAAAGCTTCATCTCTGTATGCTTTTAGCCTTACGTGCTTGGCTTGAAAAGACTTATTCACTTGCTGAATGATCAAATCTGCATCACCAAACACCTGCAATTTTTTAATGCCCTTCTCCTTTGCTGCGTTCAGCCCTAAAAGTAATGCTTCATATTCGGCGATATTATTTGTCACCTTAAAATCAAGTTTGAAGGACAGGTGAGAAGTTTTCTTTGAGGGAGAAATGAATACTACTCCTGCTCCAGCTGACTCTTTGGTGCAAGCACCGTCAAAAAAAATGGTCCAAAGATCATCCTTTGCTATCTCTGTGGGCTGAACTGTGGTATGATCTGATGGTTTTCTGAGCAACAATGTATCAGAGAGTGAGTCATCAAATTGCAAGATGCAAGATCCCATATCTGTGTCAACTGCGTAAATAGGATGATTAGATGGGTTCTTCTCATCACTGATCAAATATGCTAATTGAGACTCCCTGTAAAGTCTTCTGTTCACCCGTCCGAAAACAGGGATAGTTGCATAGGAAAGATCCATTTGGAGAGTGCCACCTAGCCTCTTCATCCATGATCTTGATAGAAGACATCCAAATTTTGGGGGTATGTCAGCCACCACTATGTCCATCACCATTGTCTTCATTGATGCTTGGGTCAGGGTTACAGCCAAATCCTTAATCATCCCAAGGCATTTGACTTTACGAGAATCGAAGGAGAAGAGGTCATGGTAAGGCTTGGTGATCTCCAATCCAAGCTCATCCATGATAGCTTTGGGCATCAAATTGTGTGAGGCACCAGAGTCTAACAAACAATTATGCAGTGTCTTTTCATGGATGTTTAAAGAGATATAGAACGGAGGACAACTTTCATCCCTGTCTTCTACCATTGGGCCCAGAGTTATGGTTGGCTTATCATCATAAATATTTAGGATATCAACAGAATGGGATACTGACTGGGGATATAAAGTTTTGAGGATATCTCTTTTAAACATCTCGTTTTTCATAAGCTCAACAAGAGGGATAGGAATCTTAATCTTTTGTAATTCAGCCTCGAAATTAAAGGAATATGGAGCCTTATCATCAGTTTTATCAGAAATTTTTACCTGGACGGAAGGGGCTTCCTGATTCTTCTACTGTTCAGTGGGAGGCTGACTCTCTAGAGTTTGCTGGCTAATAGGGACAACAATCTTCTTGGGAGGAGCTGATGCTTTTTCCTTTGAAGAACTTTGATGGCTGATCTTCTGGTGTATGAGTTTTTTGATTGACAGGGGCAGCAGTCTCTGCAGGAAGGGCTGATGCATCTGCTTGAGCAGCATTTGACTTAGATCAGAGGTTGTATCTGTTTTTATCTTCTGCTGTAAAGATGCCATCACCAAGGAGATCATGTTCTGTTTGTTGAGTCATTAATGATTGCTCATAATCTTGTTGTGTTAGAAAAGACTTCCCAGTCTCCTCTCCGAAACAATGAATGTCACCTTCCACCTCTTCTTGATCTTCAACATTTTCTTCGTCCATTACTACATTCTGAAGAGGTACCTTTATCCTTTGATCTTCATTAGCATTCCTATCTCTTTGCAGAATCTGAGTTTGTGGGTTATTTCTTCGGTAGGGAAAAGCATTTGGATTTCTGGGAGCAAAAGTATTTGGCTCTTTTGCTCTTGCTGGTGGCTGATTTTGAACTTTCAACTTCGACATCTCTGATGTTAGACTGTCCAACATTTTAGCCATCTTTTCCATTTGATTGTTTGAATAAGAGGAAGAAGACTCAACAAAAGACTTCTTCTTTTCATCTCTCCCTTTAAGCTTCTGAGAGGCTGTGATGTTCGATTCAACTTCGAGAGCAGCATCTTGCATTAAAGCAAGCGTGGTTGATCGTCTTTCTCTGAGGATAAGACAAAACTCTGCATCAAAGGCTGCAGAGAATGTTATTTTTGCCGAGGCATCGCTTGGTTTGATCTCTGCTGGGATCTTACCAAACATTTTGTTGAATCTTTTAATAAAGTCTAAAACCGATTCTCCATCTCCTCTCTTCAGATTTCCAAATTCTGAAATGTAATACAACAGGTCTCTTCTCTCTCCCCAATGCTTCAAGAATGCTGCATCCAATTTTTCAATGCTAGTGATTGAATTTGCTGGCAGCTCTTTAAACCATTTCTGGGCTTGGCCATCCAGACTCTGGACGAAGACTCTAGTCCATACATCTTCTTATGAAATATTTATATTTTCTGCATAAGCATAAAATGCCTCAATGTGTTCTTCCGCTGTGTATTCCCTTGCTCCTATAAACTTCGGCATGTATTTCTGGTAATCACCAGTTGGCATGGCAGACAGGGGTTTTGGCAAGACAAGAGGGGCATATCTGTTTGCTAATATTTGTTCCATTCTGGTCAGAGGGGCAGCCATGACGACCTTGGTGATAGATGCAGATGAGGAGCTTGTAGGAGACAATGGAGGGGATAGGTAACTTGGAGGAGAAGATGGAGGAGATAAATTACCTAAGTTGGAAATGAATGACTGTCTCACTTCACTCTGAACAATAGTTTCAGAAGTTGATGGGAAATAGGAGGCTTTATAAAACTGGCTGAGCAACGAAGCTAGGTTTTCTTCACCCTTAGAGGATAGATCTTGGAGAATTTCCTCAAGGACAGGCAGATTTGTATAAGTGTGCATAACACCCTTTGAAGGTTTGCTAGGTGATGAATTAAAATAAGATGGAGAGGAATGTTCCTTTGGATGCGATGAAATTTCAATCTCAAGGGCAGAATCAGTGATATTGGAAGAAAAAGATGGTTCTTGTACCTTAGCAGCTTGAGATGAACTTTTTATTTCTTCGTAATTTTGAATTTCAGCAAGGGTTTCAAAAGAATTTTCAGATATATAAATATGAGTATCAATTAGAATACCTGAATCAATTGCAGCTGCAGATCCGGAGGCCTGTCTGTGCAAAGATTTTCCCTTGCTGATGATTTTTTCTGGATCAGGAACTGATGTTGTCAATGGGCCTTCTGGGTTTTCCCTAGTGTGAGCTCTTTTCGGAGCCACTTTGTCAATGGAGTCGCCAGATATAAAATGTACAACCAAGTGATGTCCAGGCTTTGTCTATCATCAAAGCTGGATCTATGTCATCTCCCAAGGAAGTTGAGCTTCGATCTCCTCTCCTTGGCAACGACGCCAATTTGTTATCACTCCAAGAAACCCTTTGTGGTTGCAGAACAAAGGTGCTTGGTAACTTAAGAAATGAATGATTTTGTATTTTGTGAATGTGGATCAATGGGACAACTCAATACAACTTATGGCATTCAAACATGAAAATGATAAACAAATAGACAGTGCTCTCAAATATTGATTAATCAACAGATAACTTTAAAGTGGGTGGAGAACAGATTGTAACTAAACCAGTACAATGTAGGGTCTAAGAGACAATCAAGAGACTTATTATTATGCTATGAGATAAACAATGGGATAACAACCATTCAAAGCTTGACAACATAGATAATAATGTAGAAGAAAGATGGAAAGCTGACAATCAAAATTTAAAGGAACCTGTGATCTGTATTAACATAAAAAGTCTGAGTACAATAGCCAATTACTCTATCCAAAATCAAACCCTTGTGTCCTCTTCTAATCTAATATTTATAGAAATTACATAACAGTCCTTTGATCCTAAAAACATGGATCAAATAGTCTAAAAATAGAAAGTTAAGTTATGTTGCAAGATAAGTGGGTTGTTTCCTCAAAATGAGGTCAATCCCTGATTTTTCTCTTTGTGAGTTGTTGATGTAGTGTAGAACAACCTTCCAAGGCTAATGATAATTCCCAAATGAAGAGCAAGTCGAGTTTTCTGATGCAGCCAAGTGCCCTGATTCCAGCCTTCATTAAAAATGTCCATATCCTTTTGAAATATCTTCTTTCCCAATAATAAGCCGAAAACAACTGTTGTGCTGGACTTGATAATTCATGTGTCATGCATTGGAAAAGATCTCAAATAATTTCATAACAAAAATCCCTGACCTGTGCAAAAACTCATTCAATTCTGGACACACAGGCTTTCGGTGGTTTCCTAGGGAGATTTATGTGTGAGTTATCCACTGAAAGCACCTATTTTCAGTGGTTAATGAGCGCACTGTGGGCTCGCCTAAACCACAGAAAGTTAATTCTTTGAAGAGTTTCAAAATTGCAAAATTGTCTGTCATGAATCCTTTTTTAACACTCAAACTTTGTTAGCTGCATTAGTTTTGATTTGAGTAGACCTCCAAACCTTTGCTAACTCTGCAGGACAATCTGTTACATCTATTATAGTTGTTGCTAGGTCGGCCAAAGTGTCCAAACCAGTTTGTTTTTCTTCAGATGCTTCAAACTCCTTTAACTTGAACCTTAGAACCCTAAGCTGCCTGTATAATTTCATGTTCTCTCTAATCAACTCTCTGTTTCTTCCTTTGATTGAATCATGTTTTTCTTTGAGTGTTTGATTTTCTTTGAATAACTCAGCATTTCTCTCTGTTAGGTCTGTGTTTTCTTTCTTAATTACTCTCTCCAGGACCTCCATCTCATAGATCTCTCTTAGCAGCCTGTTAATTTTGTTTGTCTTACCTTTCTTTTACCTGGTTGAAGAAGGTTCTGCTTCTGATTTCCTGTGTGTTTCAGAAGGCTTTGATGAAGGTGTCTTGATTTTCAGTTTTACATCCTGTTTGATCTGCAATTTGTCCCGTGTTTTTTCCATCTCTTGCTATGAATCGGATTCACTATATGGAAAATTGAGAGGGTTTTTTCCCATGATAGGGTTTATGTCCTCAAACTTTAATTTCTTCCTGATTCCTCCCTGTTTGCTGGATGATGTTTTTACAGAATCCCTGGGCATTGAAATCCCTTTTCTCCTCCTGTGACTACTCTTGGGAGTAGAATCATTTATGCTTCTAGATTTCTTTTCTTTTATCTCTGGAGGTCTTTCTGTCTCAACCTCATTCCAGAACAGGAAGAAACTCCATTCTATTTTCTTCCTGTGAAGAGCTTCTTTGACAAGGAGGGTAATCAACCCCTGATGAGATATTCTTCTTGCAAATTTAGTGGGTTGAGCCTTTACCTGTTTTTCCATCTTAATCAGAGTCTTATGAAAGAAATAGGGTATGTTTAAGTGTTCCCTACCTGTGAAGTGATTTAACAATTTAAAATGATAGTACATTACTCTGTTATAATGTCCTTCATAGGTGATGTATACCAGAATCTCCTTCAGAAGGGTCTGCCACTTCGTTTCAAGATATGACATAGGAATATCTTTCTTCCAAGTCAACGTTTTATGCACTGGCAACAGGTATGATCTGAATTCAAAATTTGAGGGTGAAGAAGTTTTAAACCAACAACTACCTGTTCTGGACAACCCTGTGTATTCGGTGATAGATGCTTCATCAATAATGAACTCCTCCTTGCCTATCTTAGCAACCCTTCCATCGTATGATAGGGCAAATGTTTTAGCAATTTGTTGATGAAAAGTTGACAGTTTTTCACAATATGTGAAAACTCCGACCTGTTTAAAACATTCTGCGACCTCTGGGTGTTCTTCAAAATACCACATGCCATCTACTTCTGATATTAATGCAGGAGTGACTTTTGACATGACTGAATGCAATCTGTATTTGAAACTGTAGGCAACAGGGTGTTTGGGAAACAATGGTTCTAGAAACTAGGGATATAGTCGATGTAATTTATGAACAACTGTGAAACTATTGACAAAGCGTAAGATTGATAAATGCACTAGAATACTGACCCAAATTTGAATAGCATTCTGACAGGGAAAGACGAAACTTCAACCTTTCGGGGGCAACTGTATTTATGAAATTTTGATAGAGAATGGTTTCTAGATTGACCCGATAACTCGCCTAGGTTTCTTTGACTTGGGATACCTGCTGAACTTGGAGACACTTCAGCAATCGCCAGAGAACACGGGATCAGATTTTTGAAAATATTCCTTGCTGATAAGATCACGGACTTGAGATCATATTCAGTGATATTCGGGATTGATTATAACTCCTTTAGTTTACAGATGAAGGAAGGTCCTAGTAATAATGACTGGCGTACTTACCATTAAAATGAAAGGAATCCCATACAAATATATCTGTCAATAACCATTCTGCGTGGATTTGAAATGATCATTGGAATAGATAATACACCGGTTCTTTTAACCTTTTGGATGATCACCACGCCTTTGCATCATCTCCCTCAATACAAGCTTTCAGCAGTTGAATTTCTCATCATTGCACGATTTTTGACATTTGGCTCGTGCGAAAGCACGAGCTTTCTTTTTTCCCGTTCAAACCTTTTTGACGGTTGCTTGCCCTTTGAATCGACCACTTATCTGACGAAACTAAATACGTTCGGTGGTTAATGAGCACGCTAGAGGCTCGCCCAAACCACCGAAATCAGATATTTTTCCATTTTCTTTACTGAACCAAATTCAAAATTGTTTTTAGCTATAAGAAAAAAACACAAAAGTAGCTTTAGGATGCGACCAATAACCATGATATCCCCTACAAAATTCAACCGAAAAAACGGTTTCATTTTGGGAGTTAACACCATAAATACTGCATGAGTGAGTTCCATTAGGTTCCTCTCTACTCGCCATAGTACTCTCTTAGCCTCTCCAGTTGGGGGTCCTCTTGAAACTATTGGTCCTCCTGCTCCTGTTGGCCTGGCCTCTGTTTAAGGATGACGCCTGGTCCTGATGAAGTCAGTTGCTCACACTAGTCCCACATCTATATATAACATATATTTGAGTTATTATTTTGACGTTACGTAAAAAGGATAACATTTTAAAAATGTAAAAGATAAATAACTTTAAAAGTGTGTTTACCTATCTCACCATGCTCCTCACTAGTGGGAATGGGCATATCAGGATACCTCAAGAAACTGATCACTGCAAATGGATAGTCCTCGATAATAGGAATCTGATGACCCACTAGTCAAATAATTTGTCATCAAAATCCTCCTAGACTCTCCTTGCACCTTGTCTAGGAAACAAAGCTTCCCACTTGCACAATGATGGAAGCAGGGCAATATGGCCCCGTACTGTCTCCCTCAAGCTAAGGCTAGAAAATATCTCAAATACGAAAGCACACAATACAGTCCCAAACCTAAATTTCTTGTTCATTCTTCTGTGAAAGTTGGTGAGTTGTTTCTTCATGTAAGTAAGCATGGTAGTGCTCCAGTAAAAAATAGTGGAATCCAAGAATTGAACTACACAATGAATCTATGCTTGAGAGGCTTGATGTATTGTTGTAGATCTCTTGATTTTCCCAATAATAAATAGTACAATCCAAAGACTGAGGCTAGTGATCTTTTGTATTGGCACTTGAGATCTACTTTCTCAGTTCCTACCTTGTAGTACATCCCAATGTAGTCCTCTATGTTGTATGGCCTTGGGGGAAAGGTCCTCAAGTTGACTAGTTCTCCCCTGCTGGAGAGGTCGGTCAAAAAGTATATGTCCTTTGTTGTCAGAGTCAATGAATGACCCTCTAGCATGAATGCTTCTGCGTCTGGATTCCAATACTCTATCAAGTGGTTCAACATTCTAGGTTGTTCCCTCATGAATGGAAACTAGAATAACTTCCACATGCCACACATTTTCGTCATGGAAATGGCCCTAGGATCCTTCTCCCCCACGGCGTCTAACTCCTCATGGTCCCTTTCTCTCCAATAAACATACATCCTATTGCAAAACATTTGGAGAGGATTATCCCTTGTTGTTACTTTTTTTTGAACAATAAAATAGGTGTACACGGGCTATCTTTAAGACAGTTGTGTATGTATGCGGTCTAAGTGTTACTTTCCCCATGTACATATGTAGTCTCGGTATGAATAACCCATGTACATAAAGGGCCAACCCTTTTACAAGGACACGTGCCTTCCAAACATTAAATTAAGCATAAAAGGATGAATGAAAATGAAAATAAAGGGTGTTTGTACTTACTTGGTCCAAGTATGAGGATCTTTCATCCACTGTAGCTCCTTGAATTCATGTTTTGAGGAAGAGGGTTTTTTACCTTTTTGGTTATTTTCCAAATTGAAATGGTTAAAATGAGCTTTCAATCTCTATTTATAGAATGTTTTGGCTCTTTTTCCCCTAATTTGGTCCCTTTTTTCCCCTTTCTTGGCTTGGTATCTACTTGAGTTCCCTTTTGAGAGATATTTGGGTCATTCTGATGAAATTTTTCGTTTATCTTTGTGTTCTCCAGAGATGGGTTACACTTATATCATCCCATGGTAAAAGTCATTTTTTCAACGTTTGCATATAGGTCAGGTTTTCACCACCTTGCATTTTGCATGTCATTAAATTTTCTTCTTTTCCATAGGATCGATCCCACCGAACTGCAACACAGAACCTCCCCTGCTGGTTTAGAAGTGTCGTAATTATGTGGTAGATCCTTCCTCTACATGGATTCCCTAGGTAGATCCTTCGCTGCATTTTGGTGTCCATGCCATGATTTTTTTGCATAGGCTTGGGAGTCCTTTTATTCCCTCCATGATAACATATTGAACCCTCATTCTTCTTTTTGGTAATCATTCTTGGCTTTTCCCATGGGACTCCCTATGGCTTGTTGTCTTTCAAGCTCACTTAAAATTTGAAAGAAACATCTAACGAGAGCTCATTTATTGTTTTCAGTGTCGTCTGGATTAATTGAGAAAAGAAGCCAAACTGAATTCTTCTTTAATCCCGTTTTAGACTCTCTAAAGTTGAAAAGGTTTTCGAACAATATTTTTTCCCTTCATGCTCATCAAAATCAAATTTGAAGACACATCTGTCTGGTGGTAGTTTACCCCTTTTTCAGTCCAGTTAATTTAAGAATAAAGGTATTTCCAAGGAGCTTCGGTTCACTAGGGGAGTATTCTTAGGCGTAAGTTTAACCCTTATTCGGGCCCGAGGGACTAAATTTTCAAAAAAGGGACATTCTCCTTGGTTTTGGTTTATCTTGTTTTTGGGCCTTGGAGATTACTTACGAAAAAGGAACCCCCTCGGAGTCCATAGTTAAGATTTTTTAAGACTCCCTAAATATGAAAATATTACCAAGTCACCTTGTTCCTTTCACAATCGTTAATTGGTCCAGAAGGAATATCTATTTGGCATTAGTTTAACCCTTTTTCCAGCCAATAGATTTTCATTGAAAAAGGTACGTCTCGAGAGACCTGTCTGGTAAGGAGAGTTCTCCTAAGTTATATTTTATATGTTTTCTAGCTAAGGAGACTAAACTTGGAAAAAGGTTGTCATTCCATAGTTAATCTATTTTCAAACTCCTTATAGAGTATATCATGTGTAAATTATTCATTATTCACAACGGTTAATGAGAATTCTTCCATTCTTTCTCTCCTTCTTCTTCTTTCTCCAATTATCTCCACAAATGTGTGTATTATTGTTTATCTATATCTATTCTATGTAGGTTCAACAAATTTACATGGTATCATAGTCGACGGACTACTAAGCAAAATGTACACCAAAATTTTTTGCAGGTACAAAAGATTGAAGACAACGGAAAGATGGAATTCCAAAAATAATTCATTCTTACACCTTACAACTATTTTGCATGGAAGGAAAAAATAGCCATACATATTTGATACAGAGGGTTGTACAAGTTAACCATGAATATATATACAGAACCGACATCAGCCATTGAAAAATCCAAGTACTTAAATCGCATGGATGAGGAACTCGGAACAATTTGTAGTCTTATCTCTCCCGATCTCCTTTTTCACATATCTTCCTGTAAGACTCCTAATGAAGCTTGGAAAATATTGGAAGGACTATTTGGAAAATAGGATGAGATGAGGCGAAACATGTTGGAGGTGGAGCTGCTCACATTGGATCCAAAAAGCTTCGACAATATCCAAAATTTCTTTACAAAATTCAAGGATTTACTGTCGCAACTTAAAGCTTGCGGGGTTGATAAATCGACGGAGGAGAAACAAATGGTTCTCATCATTCTCTCCAATCTTGGACATGAATTCTCTGTATTCGTATCCACATTCCATACTTTCATATTTTCCTCTGGAGCCACCTGGAAGATGCCTTCTCTTGAGGACTTTATTGAATCCTTGATATAAGAGCAAATCAAGCTCATCAACATGGGCACAATCAAAGGCCCAAGGGCTCATGCACTCACTGTGCATTATGGAATCTATAAATATGATACATATAAATATAAATATGATCGAAAATCTCATGCACATACGAAGAAGGAAGGGTACACAAAACCCTTCACCGATGCCTCCAGATCCAAAGGAGAAAAGGGAAGAAAAGGAGAGAAATGCACATACTGCCACAAAGGATTCCATTTGAAATCCGCATGCATAAAAAAATATAGATCTGGCGTCTCAGACACTTTAGAAAAATAGACTTGGAGATCGCATCCCCGAGGGTGCAAAGAAGAAGAAGCCAACAGATCTGAATTCCAAGAAAGACAATTCTAGCCATGCCTTGATTTCCATCAACTCCTTTCCTGATGCTTGGTTCGTTGATTCAGGAGCATCACATCACATGGATGCCTCAAAAGTAGTATATTCTACTTTAGATGCATGCAAAGGTCCTCCAATTTTGATGTGGGACAACTCTTTTGTCGAAGTCACCAACAAAGGAAGGATTGAACTCACCAATGGAAGCTTCAAGAATGTGCTACATCTTCCCAAGATTTTTGTCAACCTTCTCTCAATGTATCAGATGACGAATTCCAGCATAAAAAAGAAAGTCATATTCACACCAAATTTCGTGGACATCTACAACATGCAAACAAACTCCAGGGTTTCTACCGATGAGGCAAATCATCAGTCTAGATTGTATACTTTTTTTGAATTCATTGAACCTGATTCTGCTTTACTGCTTACTCATTCTGATGAAAGTAGTAGGATATGGCACAAAAGGTTTGGAAATTTGAATTTCAGATACATGCAACAACTTAGCAAGCACATCTTATTTGATGGTCTACAAGACATCCATTTCTCCAAGGGAGTATGTGAGGGATGTGTTCTTGGAAAACACCCTCAAGAGAAATTCGACAAGGGAAAGTCTCAGTGAGCTTCCACACCTTTAGATCTGATCCACAGTGACATCATGAGTCTTTTTCCGCATCCATCGATCAGAAAAGAGAGATTTTTTCTCATTTTTGTTAACGATTTCTCACGTTTTACTTGTATCTACTTTCTCAGGAAAAAATCAGAAGTCTCTCAACACCTCAAAGATTTCAAATCTTTGGTTGAGACACAGTCCAGAAAGAAGATCAAATTCCTCTGAACTGATAATGAGGGAGAGTATGTAAATCATGAGATCCATAATCTTTTCCATGAGGTAGGGATTTAGTTGCAGCACACAATTCCCTATACTTCGCAGCAAAACAAAGTTGCTGAGTAGAAAAATCGATCTCTAAAAAAGATGGCATCTTGCATGTTGCATGCAAAGTCACTACCACAGAGACTATGGGCCAAATAACTTAATTGTGAAACATACATCCAAAATAGATCTCATCATAGATCTGTTAAGGATAAGAGTCCCTACGAGGCTTAGAGTGGCCTCAAACTGGAAGTGACCCACTTTCGCATTTTCGATTCACGTGCATAGGCCCAGATTCCTTCTGAAAAGAGGAAGGCACTTGATCCATAGAGCACTGAGTGCATTTTTGTTGGATACCCAAACGGTGTGAAGGGATATCAACTTATTGATCTTTCCTCATACCGGTTCATCATTGAGCGCAGTTTCCAATTCGAGGATAGTTTCTTGCATGTACCTCAACACCCGCATGCAAACACCTTCATTCTTCCACCTGTTCGAGATGATGAGCATGAACATGTAGACTCTTCTTCAGATGAGAGTTCTGATTCAAAGGAATCAGATCATTCAGATTCAAATTCAGAGTCAATACAATCATATGCAGAGTCATAGAATCTAGATACAGTTGCAGAGCTAGAGCAGAGGCCCAAGTGGGTACAAACTTCTCTTCAGGATGCAGGGGATCTCATTGGTGATCCAACCAATACTAAGAGGACTCAATCTGATTTAGAGGAGCCTCCTGTTTCACTCACTACCACCGAGCCATTTCCTTTGAGGCATATTTTCTTGGTTCAGTCTTCAGATCCATAATCTTATGGTGAGGCTGCTAGAAATCCCTTTTGGGAATCCACCATGCAGGAGGAGTACAACTCCCTCCTCGAGACCCAGACTTGGGATCTGGTTCCCCTTCCTTATGGGATTAAACTTTTCATATGCAGATGTGTCTACAAGACCAAGAGAACAGTGGATGGATAGATCAACAGATACAAATATAGTCTTGTAACCAAAGGCTTTCAGCAGGTTCATGGTATTGACTATGATGAGACCTTTGCTCCAGTAGTGAATATGGATTGCATTCAATTGGCCCTTGCCATTGTGGCAACCAAGGGATGGGAAGTCCATTAGATGGACATGAATAATGCATTTCTTCACGGTGATCTCTCTGAGGAGATCTACATGGAACAACCCTAGGGATTTATGTAGGACTCATCTTTGGTCTGTCAGCTGAAGAAGTCACTTTATAGTCTCAAGAAGGCTTTGAGAGCATGGTATGCTAAGATGGATTCCTACTTGTTTTCACGGAACGTTGTATGTTGTAAATCATACCTGAATTCCTACATGCTTAGGAAAATTGATTCACTTCTACTTTTAGTTCTGTATGTTGATGATTTGTTGATCACCGTCTACTCAGCTTCAATGATTGCTGCAGCCAAGAGGATTCTATATGATAGGTTTTTTTTATGATGGACATGGGTCTGCTACACTTCTTCCTTGGACTTGAGATCATTTAGGATGCATCATGCATAAAACTATCTCAAGCCAAGTATGCATGAGATCTCCTTGAGAGATTTCACATGATAGACTGCAAGTCTACTCCGACTCCTTTCCTATCAAGAGTCAAACTTGAGGATGGCGAGGATACTCCATTGGTTGATAGTGCACTGTATAGAGAACTAGTGGGGAGTTTGTTGTATCTCACACACTCTAGACCAGACCTCTCATATGTAGTTGGCATAGTTTCCAGGTTCATGCAGGAGCCGCATAAGCTACATTGGAAAGCTGCAAAGCGTTCTTTTGATATGTACAGGGCACCATCATCTTTGGGATTCATTATACAACATACTCTACATTATATCTCATTGGGTTTACTGATTCCAATAGGGATGGTGATAGCAATGATCACAAGTCCACATTTGGTTACTCACTCAGTCTTGGTTTCAGGCCTATCTCTTGGTCGAGCAAGAAGAAAGCTTCCATTGCTCTATCTTCAGCCGAGGCAGAGTACAGAGGGGTAGTTAACATAAATATTTAGGCTATGTAGCTACAACATTTTCTCACTGAGTTGGGCATTCAGTTTCATCGACCGATCGTCATCTAGTGTGACAACCAGAGCACTCTAAAGTTTTACAATGATCCAGTTTAGAGGCAGTAGGAAAAGCACATCGAGATCCACATGCACTACATTCGGGACTTAGTACACAAGGGGATAATCAACTTATAGTTATGTCCTTCAGTAGAATAGATGACAAACATTTTCACCAAGACCTTCACTAAGAAAAAATTCTATTCTCTGTGAGGTCGTCTTGGAGTGAAGGACACAATTTCCTAGCAAATGTAGTTCTTCTTTTTACATACATTGTACCT
>ML777462.1:1828644-1901622 GCA_009831015.1 Picea engelmannii | reverse complement strand
GTTTTCCCTTTTTTCTCACTTTATTTTCAATGTATCTTTTGTACTTGAGTACCTAACATGGCCTCGTTGCCAGGACCCAATCTTTATTTTCACCATAGTGATGTTCAGGGGGGGTGTTGGAGTTACTTCACACACACGTAGGATTTATTTTTCCTAAGGTTATTCCTTGTTTATTATTCATAATTTTTCATTATTCAGTCTCCTATATTTTAGGGGAGAATATTCCACCTAGAGAATATTCTCTTTCAGTTGACACTTCAGTTTGACTAGTTGAGTTGAGTTTAGATGTTGCATTAGGATAATCACCATGCAACATTGGGATCATCACCATGATAATTCAACCTTGCCTTGGTATCATCACCAGAGTGGCGCATTAGCCTTGATTCCCTAGTTAAATCCTCACTACTCTCTGTTCAGTCAGTTAACTAAAGACTAGTTGACTAGTTAACTCAACTAGGTGGTAGTTCACTCTCATAACTGCCTGAGAGACTAGAATAGGTGGCAGTTACAAGAGTTAACTACCACCTAGTTGAGTTAACTAGTCAACTAGTCTTCAATTAACTGACTGAACAAAGAGTAGTGAGGAGTTAACTTAGGGAATCAAGGCTAATGCCCCACTCTGGTGATGATACCAAGGCAAGGTTGAATTAACATGGTGATGATCCCAATGTTGCATGGTGATGATCCCAATGAAACCTCTAAACTCATCTCAACTAGTCAAACTGAAGTGTCAACTGAAAGAGAATATTCTCCAGGTGGAATATTCTCCCCTAAAATATAAGAGTCTGGATAATGACTAATTATGAATACTAAACAAGGAATAAACTTAGGAAAAAGAAATCCTAGGTGTGGGTGAAATAACTCTTCTTCTTTCTCCAATTCTCTCTGCAAATGTGTGTATTATTGTTTAGCTAGATCTATTCTGTGTAGGTTCAACACATTTACACTTTCCCTCTACAATTCCTAATTTGGGAAGTCAGGGACTTAGCCTGACCCTCTAGTCAAGGTTCTTCGATTGTCTTAGTCAAACAAGACTTAGAGACCTTGATAGTCTCACCTCTTAATCAAACACAGGCCCTTCGGGCTTCTGGTGTAGGTCTTATGATACCCGTGACCTTCTCCTTTACGCTTCAGCAAAGTCTCGGAGTTGGTGTTAGCCCCTTTTCTCTTGGCCCCTCCTCATATGTGACCTTGGATGATGACCTCACACAAACACACAATTGCGGATGAAGGAAAAGGTGGTTTGAAACCAAACTACTTTTTGGACCACAATTCTACTCAAGCCTCCACGTGTCCTTTCTCCAAAACTGGGTTTTGGATTGCGGTCCGCCCTCAACTTTTTTAAGTTCACGCACCTCCAATCCCTGTAATGCTATGGGACCGTCGATCTCCCAATATTGATGGTACTGTCTGAACCGGTGGTTCAAATCTTCCTTTCCTAAATCAACAGATGTGATATCCTTCGTGATTCTAGACTTCAGACTTTTCAAATCTCGAACCCTGCTTTCCTGCATACATCAATCTTCTGGAGTTGATGATCTGTAGACACCTGTCCTCCTAAATCAACAACACTATTTCTACTTTGGGTGTTTGACCCTTTCAACTATATCAACAGTCCTATGGCCCTCTTCTCGATCAACGATCGAGATCTCATTCAGGTCTCCGAACTTCTGAGATATCAAATCTCAAACTTCAACCTTTTTCCTAATGGATTTTATCCGAAGGATATAATCCACTGACACATGTCCACTTGATCTGATAAACAAGGATTACTATGGGTATTTACCCAGAGTCCACATATTTGTCCCACTTGTCCTCTAGATCTGACGATCAAGGATTTCTTCGAATCTTTACCCGGATTTCACATATTTACGCCATGTCTCCTGTAGATTTGATGACTATGAATTACTTCGGGACTTTACATGGGGTCCACATATTTACACCACGTCCCTTCTTAATTTGATGGCTATGAATTACTTCAGGACTTTATCCAGAGTCCACAGATTCACACCACATCCCTTCTTAATATGATGGCTATGAATTACTTCAGGACTTTATCTAGAGTCCATAGATTCATGCCATGTCCCTTCTTAATCTAATGGTTATGAATTACTTTGAGACTTCATCCAGATTCCACAGATTCATGCTACGTCCCTTCTTAATCTGATGGCTATGAATTACTTCAAGACTTTAACTGGAGTTTAAAGACTCACGCCACGTCCCTTCTAGATCAGACTGTCCTTATTCACTTCGAATGATCCAATGATGGAGATTTACTTCAGACGATCTGATGATTGAGATATACTTCAGATGATCTGACGATGGAGATTTTCTTCGGCTCTTCATCTCTTCACGCTTAGGGAGTCTCAAATATCAACTGAAAACTCTCAAATAGATTTCTTGAAGATGTTGATATATTGACACATATCTCCTGGCGATCAATGACCAGGATCCTACCTCGAGTGATCTGACAATTGATATTTACTTCGTCTCTCCAACTCTCTGAACTTTGGGAGTCTCATATCTCAACTGAAAAATCTCACACAGATTTCCTCGAAGTCTAGGATTTGTCACCACGTGTCCCTCTATATCTAGCAGTCCATATTCACCTCCTAGTGATGGACAACCTCGAATTAGTTCGGGACTTCGGAACTTTGGTAAGTTCCCTTCTTCTTTGTGTGCCAAGTGCTAAGGTTCGTGCACCTTTCTTAGATCAGACAACTGTTGATCCTTGGCATTGTGATCCAACGACCACTGTCGCTTCTCCTCTTTAGATTCCAACTTACTATGACCTAGAAGATTTTCTAAGTTCTCGAAGGATTTGACCTTTGCTCCTTCTACGGGTCCGTCTCCTGGATTTCGTCTGCACTCTTGAAAACGCTATCTCTTCTGAGATTGATCTCCTTGAAGATTTAACCATCCCCTGTGCTCCTTGTGTTTCAAGTATCACATCAAAATTAGATCCAATGTCAATGAAGATCGACAATTCACAGAAATTATGGGTCCCCAACAAGCGTACTTTTTACCAGAGATTTCGACCTCCACAATCTAGAAAGTGCTCACTCGATTCTCTTCTAACCAGGATCATTGATCTTCCAGCCCGTCGAGATCAAAAACAAGGGTGAATTGTTGGCTGTGAACTAGTACATCTACTATTTTCACCTTCTTTCTCCACAGTGATTCCCCACCCTCGATCTCCATTCATAGATTAACGGTTCATAGAAATTGCGGGGTTCAACTTGACTATTGTGCAATTTGACATTTCAGAGCCTCAATCTCCAAGGTTCCTAGACCCAGGTCATGTGGACCTTCATATAAATTCTAGGCTATAATCCTCTCTCTTAGTCAGGTTTTTGGTTAAGTAAATAGGCACAAGTTCAAAGTCTCCTAAAATACTAGTTTGAAGGGAACACCTTCCCAACTCACAGAGATTTAAGATCTGAATCAAGGAAAAGTAACTTCTGAGGTTACCAAAAAGGTAGCTATGTCCATAGGCTTGCTCCAACTCCATAACGATGATGTAAATTCCTGGGGAAGGTGCCTTCGAGTGATTAAACTGGGATGTATGGAAATTCAAGCAGAAATATAGGTTCTCAAAGGAAAAAACACATATTCATAACTTAATCATTTAATACAGAGAAAGAACCCTTTATAGACATGTAAATACTCAATGCATCCATTATTTACAATTCAAATCATAAGGAAAGAAAAAACTTATCAGAACCATAGAGTGTAATGTGACTGCTGAAAGGGGTGTTCGTTTCCACCCAACCATAGGCTCAGTCACTCCCAATGGATTTATCATTGGCCACCCTTGAGCTTAAGCCACAATGCTTTGATATTCAATCTCTTACTTCCAACTCAAAAAAAGTTAGGGATGAAGGTTACTCTCCTTCTCCTGGCTCAATCTCTATTTTCTATGATCAGAACTCACTGTTTCTCTTTCATTCCTTCCTCAGACCTGAAAATTTTCACTCTCATCTCTACATTTTTCCGTAGGTCTTCCTCTACCCACCACACTTTCTTTCTTGCCTTCCTCAACAAGATTTATTGTGACTTGAATTCATAGTCCGTGGTTAGGTATGGAAGCCTTATGGATGGGTGGTCTACCCCATCCCCTCATTAACTCTTGAGGAGGTCTTCCCATCTACCCGACCGACTGTAATTCATTCCTGGGTCAAAGGTTTGTTTTGATATAAGCAATTAATTCCAGCATGGTACTAGTTTGGTGGAGGTTAATGCAACCATTCCAAGTCCCCTCCACCACGTTTCATAACATTCGTGGTTTTATCTTAGCACATCCCCTCTTTCAGAAGTCATGCAACACATAAGCATTTTCTATTAAAATAACAGAATTTACATTCGTTGACCTTTTGTACAAAGGTCCATCAAATCAAACATTCACACTTTTAGGTTTTCCATAGTTCATTGGCCAATATAGTTATATTTACAAACTGGGGGAAGCAGGGTGTTACAATTCCCTCCCCCTTAAAGGAACATCATCCTTGATGTTCTATCTATCAACATGACATGTATGTATAAGAGTAAACAAAATCGGATATGCATGTCTCATGGCATCCTCCATTTCCCATGCAGCCTCATATGGGCCAAAGTGTTTCCAGTACACCTTGATATGTGAAATGGTTCAATTCCCAAGTGAGGTTTCCTTTCTGTCTAATATGCATTGGGGTTCTGGTAGGAATTCTCCCTCGAGCTCCACCTAGATCATAGACCAGCCAATTATATGATTAGTATCATGTACATATTTCTTCAATAATGAAACATGAAAAACATTATTTGCCTTTACAGTGGGAGGGAGTGCTAGCCTATAGGCTACATGTCCCACTCTATCTAAGACTTCAAAGGGTCCACAATACTGAGGTGCTAATTTGGCACAGGCTCCCATTCTTAGGGAACTTTTCCTGGGTCCATTTCTGAGATAGACATGGTCTCAGATCTTGAACTCTGTGGGAGTCCTCTTTCTATCGGTGTAAATTTTTTTTCTATCCTAAGAAATCTTCATATTTTGTCTTATTTGAACCACTTGTTGTTCCATTTCTTTCAGCATGTCGGTTCTGATTGTAATTATGTCTACTGGGTTACTCCAACTAATTGGAATCTTTCACTATTGACCATAGAGGGATTCAAAAGGGCTCATCTTCAAGGATTCCTGATAATGGTTTTTGTAGGAAAACTCTACCAATGGTAGGTAGTCTTCCCACTTCTTAGGCTGATGCATTACATGCATCCTTAGCATGTCTTCTACTATTTGGTTCACTCTTCCTATATGTCCATTAGTTTGAGGGTGATAAGCCATGCTGAACAACAATTTTGTCTAAAAAATAGCCATTAGGGATTTCCAAAAGCTTGAAGTGAATTTGGTATCTCTGTCAAATACAATTTCCTTGGGCATGCCATGCAGTCTAAATATCTCCTTCATGAATATGTTGGCAATATCTATGGCCTTGCAAGTTGATTTGATAAGAACGAAATGAGAAGACTTACTCAGTTTGTCTGCCACAACCATGATGGCATCATTTTTCTTGGTCGAATTTGGTAATCCAGTGATGAATTCCATGGAGATGGTTTCCCATTTCCATTTTGGGATCGGCAGGGGCTATAACAACCCTACTGGATGTTGATGTTCTGCCTTAAATTGTTAGCATTCTAGGCACTTAGCTAAATAGTTATCCATGTCTATCTTCAATCCAAGCCAATAGAATTGTTTCCTAGTGGTCATGATCATTTTATTATATTCTGGGTGACTGGTATATGGTCTCTTATGTAGTTCATCCAATATGAACCTCTTCAAGTCGTCACAGTTTGGAACATACAATCTATTTCTATAAGTTAGAAATCCTTCTTCAAGCATCTGGTTGCCTTCATATTTTAGCCCTGTAGGCTCTTGCCTTAGGTATGAGGTCACAGTCTTGAAGAATGCATCCATTTCTTGTGCATTATTAAGTTTCACAGGTGCTTATCGATGCCAGATGAATCATTTTTATACTTCTTCTAAGGGCATCAACCACCCTACTTTCCTTTCCTTTGATGTGTTTGATTTCGAAATCAAACTCACTAAGGAGATCCATCCACCTATCTTGCCTGGCATTGAGTTTTGGTTGATAAAACATGTGTCTCAATCCACAATGGTCTGTCATAAGCAAAAACTTCCTACCCAGGAGGTAGTGCCTCCACATTTTTAAATCATGTACTATGGCAGCAAACTCTAGGTCATGGGTCACATAATTGATCTCATGCTCATTTAATTTCCCAGATGCATAGAAAATTACACGTACCCCTTGCATAAGGAATCCTCTGAGTCCTTCCTTGTAGGCATTTGTACACAAGAGGAAATCATTATTCGGGTCTGCAATCTTTAGCATGGGTGCATGGGTTAGGAGGTATTTCAGTTCCTGAAGTCTTTCTTCACATTTTGATGTCTAAATGAATTTAATCCCCTTTTTATGAAGGGCAGTGATTGGACAACCAATCTTGGAAAACCCTTTTATGAACCTTCTATAGTATCTTGCTAATCCCACGAAGGACCTAATATCAGATACATCCTTCGGTGTAGGCCATTCCATAATAGATCTGATATTGTCGGGGTCTATTGCCACCCCTTCCTTAGATATGACATGGCCTACGTAATGGACTTGCTTCTGAAAGAAATCACACTTGCTAAACTTAGCATAGAGCTGATGCTCTCTTAGTACTTGGAGTATGAGTCTAATATGTCCTTCGTGCTCCTCCCTGTTCTTGGAGTAGATTAGGATATCATCAATGAAAATGAATACAAATTTGTCCAAGAATTTGTTGAGTACATTATTCATCAATGACATAAAAGTGGGGGGGGAATTGGTTAACCCAAATGGAACCACCATGAATTCATAGTGACCATACCTCGTCCTGAAGGTTGTTTTTTGGATGTCTTCATCCTTAATCTAGACTTGGTGGTATCCATACCTTAAGTCTATCTTCAAGAATATGAAAGAACCTCCCAATTGGTTGAATAGGTCATCGATTCTTGGTAAGGGGTACTTGTTCTTTATGGTTGTCTTATTGAGTTTTCTGTAATCTATGCATAGTTAGAGTGCACCAGATTTCTTTTTCACAAACAAGATGGGTGATCCCCATGGAGATACACTGGGTCATATGTATCCTTTGTGCATCATCTCCTTTAGTTGTATCTTGATCTCAACCATCTCTGATGTACTCATTCTATATGGCATTGTACATGTTGTACCACTCCTGGTGTAAGTTCTATCAAGAAGTCGATATCCCTTCTCGGAGGTAGACCTGGTACCTCTTCTGGGAACATGTCCTTGCATTCTCTTAATATGGTGTGGTCCCCTAGGTTTGGTTTTTCATTCTCAATAGATTCCAGTACCTGTATGGACTATAAGGAACACCCCTTTCTGCAATACCTTTTCATTTGAAGGGCTGATATTTGTATCACTGAGACAGGCTTCTGAATCCATTGGAGGGTCATTTTTCTCCCTTCTTCATTTACACATTCTAAATTTTTATGATAACAGTCCAATTTAGTTTTATAAGCAACCAACCAATCCATAACAATCAACAAGTCATAAGATCCCAGGGGAAGTATGTTAAGGGTCTCTTGAGTGGGAAATCCACCCATGATGAATTGACAGGTTGGTATGACCTCTGCCACCTTTCATTTGGTCCCAGTGGATAATCGCACCAACCACAGTTTAACATGTCTAATTGGTCGCATTTTACACTTATAAACAATCTGAGGGGTCACACAACTCAAATTAGAACCTAGGTCAATTAAAATAGAAACTAGATGGTTGCGATCATACCTTCTAGCTCCACTACTGAAGCTTGGTGGTCAGCTTGATTATTGTCCAAGGCTGCATAGATTCATTGCATGCTCCTAGCCACATCATTGAAGGTGGTAGCTTCTTGGATATTGTATATTCTCTTACTATTATGTTGTCTATGTGGGCAGTCCCTCAATCGATGATGTTCTCCACAACCCCAACATTTTAAGGGTTCCTTCTTTAGGTTATCAGTCTTTTCTGGGGCTATCTTAAAAGGTTTATTTCCACTTTGAGAGGGGAAATTTTTTTGATATACACTTCTAGTAGGAAGGCTCATTCTAGAATCTTTTCCATAGTTCTTAAATCTTGAGGATTTAAACCCCTTCTTCTGGAATCCCGAACTGCTCCTCTTCTTCCAGTCCTCATGAGGTCTTGTCTTACTCCCAAACTATTCATAACAATACCTCGCCTTCCAGATAGTTTCTTCTAAGGTCTTTGGTTCATTGAACTCAATCCTATCCTGGTAGGTTTGAGGTAACCCACTAACGAGCCGTTTCATTTTTAACTTTTCATATTTTATGTAGGGTACATACCTTAGTAGTTCAAGGAATTTATTGACAAATTCATCTATGGTGAGCTGCCCCAGCTTGAGTTCATAGAATTCTTTAGTCTTTCAATCCATGTATTTCTATGACATATGTTAGGACCCATAAATCTCCCTTTTCACTATATATTTTTCCCCTTCAACCTTATCATTTCTATGCTAAATGGCTACTTTAATGCTTTCTAAGATCCTTTTTCCCAAGGTATGAATCATTGATCTTGCTTTGATATTGTTATTTACTTAACACATTTGATTGGTAGTGTTATAACCCTATAATTTATAGAATCAACTGATGACTAGAAATTCATTCCTTTATTGTAATGAAGGATGCAAACACTGTTTCATTCTGCAAATTGATTTGAAGAAAAAGAAAAGAAAAGAAAAGAAAAAATGAGAAAAGAATAAAAGAGGGCATAAAATAAGAACAAAAGCCCCATGCAATAACAATGAATTGGTCCATAATGTTCAATCATGGTCCAGTCCTTTTAAATTGATGTTGATAGGAATAGTGAATAAGCTTGACTAAACTATTTAATCTTAGTCAAGTTGATAGGTTAGCTAGTGAATAAATTTGACCAAGCCGTCTAATCTTGGTCAAATAAGGCTAGGGTAGAGTATCTTCTTAGTCCAATAGTTTAATCTGGGATAAATGTTGTATATGAGTAGGCGAGAACACAGGTTAGTTGATTTGGTTTCAATAAAACATGCATGATGGTCTAGTCAAGTTCATGTCTTGATGTTTGAAAGTATGTTTATCGACCCCATGGTGTTGAGCAACAAAGAAAGAAGGGGAAAAAACCCAGAAAAAGCATTAAACCTTAGTTCTTGATACTTATGCGACTTCGCACTGACAGATTAAAGTTTGAGCAAAAATCCATAGCTAAAAGGCCAGTGCCCATATCTACGGCCGAGATGTAATTCCGGACCCTGCCATCCATTATTCTTTTAACAAAGGGGGGGGGGGTCCGGAATTTTGGTTAACAAGAGTGCTTAGATCTATGGTCCAACAAGAGGCATGCAGATGAACGACTGACAAAGGATTCCAGACCCCCTCCCAACCATTCTGCCTTTAAAGGTGGGGGGGGGTCTGGAATGAAGTGGTTTTTCCAGGTGGTCACCACCATAACGTGGCATACATTGATTGAATCAGAGCCTCTCCCCTCCAAAACCACTCACCATTTACCACCCTTATAACATATCGTCGCCACTTGGTGACATCACACTCCACTACCTCCCCCTACGTGTCCCGTATCATAACTCCATCAGTTCTTTTCCCTCTGGTCACCCGTCACAAACCACCTCACATCTACCTTCACCCCAATCAACGCATCCCACATCACCCTGTCACACCCTTCATCCTTCCTTCACCTGCCATATCACACTTCAAACGACCCATTGGCCATTTATTACTGGCTACCTATCTGTTAGCCTACGGACCTATCACATGTGCCCAACGGATACCCATTCACTAAAAAATATCCCCATTTCCACCATTTGCACATTATTCATTTTCTCTACACACCAGACGATCCTTTTCCACTTTGCTGATCCAGTTGTTGACCTAACCATAGCCATCACATGCTAACGTTTTGTGTTTAAATTGTAGGTATTTTTCGTAGTGATGGTGTCCAAATCTAAAAGAGCAGAAGCCAAGGAAAATCCATTCCTCCCACTTCCTGTTGACCTGGACAGGATCCCATTAGCAGACAAGGATTACTTAATCTCAAAGACAAGGTGCAAATTTGACTTCGTGGAGTTACAATCATGGTTTAAAGATACATTAAAAGATCAAATCGATGAAATTGGGCTCTAGGAGTCCAATCTTCCTCTTTATCTATTTCTCCAAGTCCACCACTTCCCTGAATTTGCTCTAAAATTTCAAGCTCATTACCTCCCTGACCAAAGAAGCATGGTTTCTTCGTCTGGAGAAACTCTTTTCTCTGTCATGCTAGACACCATTTATCATATGCTACAGATACCTAGAGTTGATTCTCCACTCCCTTTCAAGCTTGAAATTCTAACAGAAAGTCCAGAACATGGACGTCGGAGTTCATAATCTTTTTAGCAAAATTGATACTTTGCAGAAGAAAGGTTTTCCAGGTTGGCAGGTTTTGAATGATAAGCTAGTGACCTTATCTGACTACAAGTAGAAGATTTCCATGGTGGTAAAGTACAATTCCAAGTTCTTGAGAATACAGGGTAGTATTACAAGAAAGGCATTCTTAAAGACTTTGCAGCCAGACCTCAACATACAACACGAGATCAAGTATATTTTTACCGTCAAGCTGACATTTTCCAAGTATACAAAAGTGGATGAGATCTACTAGAGAATGCTCAAATCACCACACCCAGTTAGCAAAGGTGGGAGAAGCTATGCAAATTAATCAAATGATAGATGATGTGTATCATCTGATTCATCATGCGCAGCATCCAAAGTCGTGTGAATGACTCACCAATGACTGTCCCAGAAAATCGTCATGAAATTTCGACATATCATTAGCAGTTGCTATATTCTTGTATTCTGTTATTTAGTTAGCTAGATTTTAGTTTTTCCATGTCCTGATCAGTTGTGACAGGGTCATTGTAATTTTGATTATAAATACTTCAAGCTTCTAAGTATTGAGGGTTGATCTCACACCCAAGCAAGATGAAGCGTTGTAATCTTTATCAAGGGATCTACCAGTAATAAAAGAGAGTTTTTCACAGGATTCATGCTTGTTTACTATTGGTGATGTGTTTCTTCTCATTTTTAAATGTTTTTTCTTTTGTCTTCGTGATCACATGTATTTTCTTGTCTGATCATTTAGAAGGAGTCAAGTTGTGGAACTTATTTCATATACCCTGTTACAACTTCTAAAGGATTTTACTTTTTTTCTTCTAACAATACGATAAAGAAATTCTCGAATGCTTCTTTACTCTTGTTGTTTATCTCATTTTTTCTGCTAACCTATCATTTTATTCATAAAGAATCCAATAGTTTTCATAATCCTGCCTTGTGAGAATATCTTTCCAAAAAACTATTCTTTGATCTCAAGTTTATAAATATAGACCCCATAGCCCAATGGATGCGTGATTTATATTTCAACCATCTTTATAAAAAACAAGCGACACTATCTATTCTTTTAACTAGCCTAAAATCTGAAAATTAAAAAAAGATAAATCTTACAGAGAGATCCCTCTTTGAAATTGGAAGGGATAGATCCCAGTTTTGAAGTGGTTGGATAAGGTTACCTCTGTTAAATTCTTTCTGCCTTCTAACAACCTCTGGAGAATTTACAGGGCGATAACAGGTAGTATTTATCATATTTTACCCATAAATGTGCAACTAATAATCAAAATGTGTAGAACAACCAAGACTTGAAGAAAGATAGTTGTTGTTACACCAATTGTTACAGCTATGTGCTAGTCCTGCATGTTGTTACACAACTACAACAACTGTGCACCTTTCCTGGAAGTTGTTACACTTGCTACAATAAATGCCCACCGATCCTGGAAGTTGTTACACCGACGACAATAGATGCACACCAATCCTAAAAGCTTTTACACTCACTGCAATAGATGGGCAACGATCCTTAAAGTTGAATCCTAAAGATTGATCCTCTACTGTTACATGTTTTGGCTCATGCTGATTCTTTCTCCAGATTTGGTGAAGATGACAGATCTATTGTATCTTGTGAAAAGCTTGAGAATCTGAGATTCCAAAAGTTGTTCTGGGTCTATTTTAACTGGATGACTCTATCTTTAAATATCATAGATTTTCTAATCATTGGTACTGAAGAATAGTTGTGGAATTGTGAATTAAAGTGAAGCAACTTGTAATTGAAAATTTTGGCAATTTTAATAAAGAAAGCGATTTGAGTTTCTCCAACCTACTGTAATATTTTTCAGTGGATTCAATGAGAAGGAAAGGGCCCACCTTCCTCACAGACTCCCCTCTGTTTTGAGTTTTAGATTAGCTACTTTAATTTGTGTGGTTAATCTATTTAACATTCTTAGAGTACACTTCTTGTTACAGTTCAGTCCCTTCCTGTCTAATGCGCATCAGTGTGTCTCATGAGAATTAGAAGTCAAGTGTTGTATACTGCTAGAGAATTGTATTTTTGCACTAGGTAAAACTCTGTTTTTAAGAAAAATTAATTATAAGTGTGAGTTTCCTTCCTGTAATTAAAGTAGATTTATTTTCGATAATTAGCACAAAATTCCCTTCTGCAAGAATAAAACAGAAAATTAGAATAAAATGGATAATCCAGGATTCTTATACACTCATCAATTTAGATTTCAATTATGCAAGTGTGATTCCAATTCTGCAATAGTAGATTAGAACTCCAACTATGTCAACAACTTGTGTTAGTGTTCATTTTTTCAAAACTTTGTTTCTTTAAATACTGCAACTTGATTAGTGTTTGCTTTCATCAATCTAGCATAGACTGTGCACAATTATCTTGCAATAACAAAGCTTCCCTGGGTTTGACAATTTATATTGAACGCCTTAATTATCTATTTATTTAGACAATTAAAGTGCCCAATATTTTGGCGCCATTGCCGGGGAAGATAATTAGAGATTCTTGTAAGCACATTAGTTTTCTTAGGAATGATTAGTCTGCATGAATCGAAGAACATGAGGATGTATCCCCCAAAACATTAACGCTATAGGTACTAGAGGACGTGGAGGAAGGAACCCTACACTGGGAAGGCCAACCTTTATTGATGAGATTATAGCTATATCAGATTCTTCTTCAGGATCTATCTTTTTCCCTTCAAATCCTCCAAGAAGCCATATTCCTCAGTCATCAGAATTACCTCATTTTGAGACATCATTTTCATCAGGGGATGAAGCTGAAGATTTTTCACCAACAAATCAACAAGCAACACTGGAGAATATTGAAGATCAAGGAAGTGTAGATCGGAACAGGGAAAATCTAGAAGAAGTGGTTTATCAGATCAATGAACAAATAGTCATTAAAGAAGAGTGGGACACTTTCCATATTGAGTGGAGAGAAACAACACATATGGAAAATCAAGGGGATAATGAAGAAGGGTTCCACAGTGAGAATCCACCAAACAACGAAGATTAGGCAAATGATGAAAATACTATATCTACCCTAGTATTTCCTATTTATGATATTCCTACATGAGGGATGACTCCTATGAAAAACATACCTCTCTCATATCTGCCAAAATTTCATGGATTATCTACTGAGGATATATATGAGTTTCTATTTGAATTTGATATTCTGTGTAGAAGATATGACTCCACTACCACTGTGCAAAAGATTAAATTGTTTCCAGCTACACTGAAGGGTAATGCATTAAGATGGTTCATGAGCCTTGGAGGAGAGAATATTTCAACATGGGGGAAAATGAGGCAGCTTTTCCTGAACAAGTACCAAGACTACCTCCAAATGAGGGAATGAAGAGAGGAATTTTTCAAAATTTCTCAAAAGGAGGATGAGACCCTTGAAGAATTTGTGGAGTGACTCCAGTATAATCTACAAAGGTCTGGACATCTGGATGTGAGTAAGGACATTCTGAAAACTATTTTTCTAAAAGGAGTTAGAGATGATTGTTTACATATGATGAATATGCTGGGAAAGGGATATATATATAAGGAATCCTATGATGACATTGCAAATATTTGTAAGAGATGCTCTCGAGGATCTACAAGGAATAAGTCAACTACCAGGGATACCACTTTTTCAAGGGTACAAAAATCAACCAATGGAGGGGCCACAAGAGCATAAATAGGTAATATGTTAGAAGATTTCAAAACAAATATGATTAACTCTTTTTCTTCACAAATTGATACTCTACAGATCAAACAGAAACAACCAGAAGAAGAAAATGAATTGTCCATTTTCTTTCCAAAATGCAGAGACAAACATCCAAAAAGGGAGTGCCCACTAAATAGTGTTCAGGTATGTCTTATTTGTGAATTGGAACATCCCACTGACAAATGTCCCTCCTTACCAGGTGTAAAAGAATCAATGAAGGAGACTAATGAGGAAGCAGAGGCTGCCTATCTAATTACGTAGAGGAGAAAATGGAAGCCACGAGGTCAAGGTACAAACCATGAATTCTCTCCTACATCACTTAATTATTGGAATAATGTGAAAAACCAACTTCAATATGGCCAATTGAATTCCCCCTCTCCAAATCAGATCCCCCCTCCTTATCAGGATCCTAATGCATGGTTACCTATGCCCCAACAACAAAATAACCATGGGAAATAGAACTCATATTGGGGAGGCCCTCAACAACAACCTATTTATCAAAACCATCACCAACCGAACCCCTATAAATAGTAGTTCCAACCCCAGTACCAATAGCAACAACTGCAGTTACCTCCTAATGCCCCACAAAACAATCCTCCCTTGCAACCTCATATGCCTGTGCAACCTAACCCAAATCCAAATAATAAGGCCATTCAGAATATTGATATACATAATGTGCCAGCTCTGTCTATTACTCCTATGCCTTTTGATGAGATTAAATTAAGATAAGGGAGAATAGTTGAGCCAATAATTGAAGATGCTCCATCTTCAGTATCAAACAAGGAATCAGGAGAAAAACATCTGCTGATAAAGAAGAAATTGACCAAACGATCATAGAATTAGCAGATCCCCCATTCTCTGAAAGACTGGAAATTGCCAAAACTGTGGAATTACCATCCTTCAATTGCTTAGGAGAATTGCATAATTTGCATGTTAACATTCCACTATTGCAAGTGATTAGGTATGTCCCTATTTATGCGAAGACTATGAGAGACCTCTATATCAAACGACCTGGAAATAAACCTAGGGACCCCCTCATAGTACACGTAGTGGGAGAATTTTCTGAAATGATGTTAGGAAAAACCCCACCTATTAAATATGGCGACCCAGGAAACCCTACAGTCACTGTCAAAATTTGACAAACATTTACTTCCCATGTGTTAGTTGATTTAGGGGAAGCAATTAACATTATGCCAATAGAGATTACACAATTTCTACAACTCAAAACGCAATTCCAACCTACTCCTACTATTTTAGAATTAGCTAATCATTCTACTATCAGACCAAAAGGAGTAATCGATGATCTAGTTATTTCAGTTGATTCATGGGAGATCCTGCCGATTTTGTCATATTGCAACCCAAAACCCATATGGGGGGCCACCCTTTAATTCTTGGAAGACCATGGTTAGCTACAGGTTATGCTTTCATTGGTTGTAGATCTAGTTCAATGACCATCTCTAATGTTTATTATACGAAGAAACTTACCCTTTATCCTCATGCTACACCCAGTGTGGAACTCAAAAATTCTATCTGGATGGACATTGAGGATGAAAGCTCTCTACCTGTGTTAACCATAGGACAATCCCTGAGTTTCAAAGATGAGACAAAGGATGATCTAATCAATAGATTTATCAGTGACCCCTCTGCTGTTACATAGAACACGCACCACCGATTAAGTAGAATCTTCGATCCTATTCCCCAGGAAGGAATGAGCCCATAATTGTTCTCTGAAATTGATATAAACCAAGTTAATTCAGTTGTAACAACAAACGTTATAAAAAAAAACACTGAAAAAACCATTACTGAAACAACTGAATTATTTCCTAAAGTCATTTCTAAGAGCATCGCTATAGAAATCGAGCCTGGAAAAACCCTGAACATCAATCCTGAATTATCTTCTGCTGAAACTCGTTGTTTGATGAAGTTATTGATTGGACATAAGGAAGCATTTACCTAGGATTACATGGATATGAAGGGAATTTCCTATGAACTATTCACCCACCATATATACATCAAGGAAGAATCCAGACCCATTTTCCAACCCCAAAAAAGGATGAACCCTAATCTTAAAGAGATCATTAAGGAATAACTCCAAAAACTTCTAAATGTCGGATTCATATACCCTATATCAAACAACGAGTGGGTTTCACCATTGGTTATCGTACCTAAAAATAATGGTCAATAGAGAGTGTGTCTGGACTATAGAGCCCTTAATAAGGCCACACAGAAGGATCATTTCCCTCTACCATTTATTGATAAGGTTCTAGACAACCAATCTAGAAAAACGTTTTTCTCTTTCCTAGATGGATTTAGTGGCTATGACTAGATAAACATTGCTCCACAGGACCAATATAAGACTACCTTTACCAGCCCTTGGGGTACATTTTCCTACAAGGTTCTCCCATTTGGTTTGTGTAATGCACCAACCACTTTTCAAAGAGTTGTGATTGGTATTTTCTTTGATATGGTGAATGACTGTATGGAAATATTCATGGATGATTTTACACCTTATGGTACTGATTTCGATGAATCTTTGTCTAATTCAAAAAAAGTGCTCAAAAGATGTATACAGACTCATCTTTCTCTAAGTATAGAAAAGTTTCATATGATGATGAGTGAAGGTGTGGTGCTAGGACACTTCATTTCTTTTGCAGGAATTCAGGTAGGCCCAGCCAAAATCCAGGTAATTTTGGATATTCCAACCCCATCAACTCAGAAAGAAGTAAGAATTTTTTTAGGGAATGATGGATATTACAGGAGATTCATTAAAAAAAATTCCAAACTTGCCTCTCCCTTATTTTTTCTATTAACAAAATATGTTGACTTTCATTGGACTGACAATTGCGAATTGTCTTTTGCAGATCTGAAACATAAATTGTCCATAGCTCCCATTTTGAGAGGGCCCAATTGGGCTCTTCCTTTTCATATTTTTGCAGATGTCTCATACATTGCAATTAGTGTAGTTCTAGGGAAACAGGAGGATAAAAATCCCTATCCTATCTACTATATCAGCAAGAACATGGCTCTTGCAGAGTTAAATTATACAGTTATTGAAAGAGAATTCTTGGCAGTAGTTTATGCGAGCAATAAATTCAGGCACTATATCACTGGTTATACTACTTTTATTCATACTGATCATACAACAATTAAATATTTGAAGAATAAGCCTATTACTAATGCCCGAGTAACAATATGGTTGTTATTGCTACAAGAATTTTACATCACTATAGTAGATAGACCAGGAAAATAAAATGTGGTTGTTGATTTTCTCTCAAGATTACATATAAATGATGATAATTCACCAGTAGATGACTCCTTTCTAGATGAATATTTTTTTGCAATATCTTCTCGCTCACCTTGGTATGCAGACAATGCTAATTATTTGGTTGTAGGGAAGGTACCTCCACATCTATCTCCAAGAGAAAGAAGGAAGATTATTCAGAAGAGTGCTCGGTATAGTTGGATAGAGGGATACCTTTTCTACATAGGCCTGGATCAAGAAATTAGGAGATGTGTGAGGGATGATGAAGTTTATGATCTTCTTAAATCTTTCCATGATGGCCCTTGTGGAGGTCATTTTACTGATAAAAGGATTGGGCATAAAATTTTGAGGATGGGCTATTTTTGGCCCACAATATTTCAAGATGCAAAGAAGTATGTCCAAGCCTGTGACAATTGCCAATGCATGGGTAAGCCAAATCATAGGGATGAGATTCCTCTCCATTCAAAAGTAGTGTTAGATAATTTTGAGAGATGGGCCATCGATTTTATAGGGCCCATTAACCCACCTTCTAATCAGAAAGTCTATATATTGGTCTGCACAGATTACATGACCAAGTGGGTAGAGGAAAAAAAACTCATCAGGGCCTCAGAAGAAGTTGTATTAGCATTCTTGTTTGAATATATCTTTGTTAGGTTTGTAGTTCCCAGAGAATTAGTAACTGATGGGGGACCCGCTTTCACATCACAGAAGTTTGAAGCCCTACTCAGTAAATATCATGTTTTGCATAGAACAACTTCTCCATACCATCCACAAGGTAATGGCCAGGTGGAAGGTAATGGCCTGTATCGGCGTCCACTTTCCAAGACAGAATTTACATCCAAATGTACAGACAATATAGGTTATCAGGTTTTGAAGGAAAAGGAGCTTGCTCCTTCCCCTTCTATACCTTGGAATTTTTCTCTTTTGCAATAAAACCTTGTATATAAATAAACTCTGTGAAATTTATTTTTTCTATTCTATTTTTTCAAAATGTTTATGCTTCGTTAATAAATTCATCCTAGAAAGGTACCACGCAGTTAATTGTGTGCAGATAGATTGAAGAACAAAAAGGTATATTACAACAAAAGGATCCAAAGTATTAGTTTTTGGAAGTTGAAAAACTTCCTAAAAACTAAGTGATTATGTGTTCGACATGGTTACATGTTGTTACACTTTTCATGTCCTTACACCATGTGACATAACACCGTTTTCCGACCACATGACTGATTTCCATGATGTTACACAATGTTCTGTTACAATGTTTTCTGACCACATGACCATATGTCGTTACACCATTTTCCGACCGCATGACCGATTTCCATGTTGTTACACCATTTTCCCGACTATTTTTCCTTGCATGTTGTTACAGTCTTTTACGACAAATTGGCTGACTTACATGCTGCTACACCTAATTCCACCATTTCGGCCAAAATATATGCGGATACACCTACTTCTATTATTCCTTTTGGCTATTTTCTACGCTGCTTCACCCATCTTCTTTAGCATTTCTTCCATTTCTACATACGACAACATAGTTGTTTTGTCAAGATTTCCGCCATTTTTCATAATTACTTCATGCTCTCTCTGTTCCAAAAAGGGTTTCTTCATCATTACTTGAATCCACATCTGCAACCTTCCAGTTGTTCAACCATAGAAAGGACTCCACTTATTCTCCACTTGTCATATCATCATTTTGCACGTTCCAGATCCATCTCTCATTATTATAGCTATTCCACATGGATAAAATGGTGATTGGATAGTGCAATTACTCTGACACATCGATTCGTGTGGTAAGTTATGAGGTATGCTACTAATCCTACATGTCCAAGTGATATAGATATGAAAGCACACTTTGATTCCTACATGATGGTTGCCGTAAATTTGTTAAACTGCGAGCCAATTAGATTAGTTGNGGGGGGGGGGGGAATGGAAAATCTACGTTGACCTAACAAAAAAATTCTTTTTTATATTTCAGCTCTGCCACCTATCGACCACGCTTATTTTCACTACGACACTACGTTCTTTATGCAAATCCATGTTCAACCTTTCTCTTTCTCTGGTTTAGGTGCCACTTTCTCCTCCTAATTAACTGTTTGAATTCAAACGTGACGTCATGGGGAGAACGACTATGAGATATGAACCGGAAAATATGGATGCATTGTTGCTACACCCAGATGTTTATCAAATATTTCTGTAGGTTGGCTGGATCTCTTATTTTAAGAAGATTCAGGGGTTTAATGAAGAGGAAGTCTTGGATTTCATTCAGAATCTCACGGAAGGCTATTCAATGGTGCATGGAGTGTGGATTCCAGTGATAGAGGAGAGAATAGCTGCTATGAAAGGGTTGTCGACCATAGGAGCAAAATGGTTTAATAGGGAAGCACATCTTCCCAATGCAAAAAAGAGTTTTCTCATGGGCAATGAGAAAGTACATACCAAAGGCCAAGGTGCAGATGTAAGTTCCCTACCATAGCCATGGGGGAAGGTATCTGAATTTGTCAAAAGGTACATTACATGCGAAGGGAGATATCAAGTGGTTTATTTTTATGATTTTGTTATGTTGTCACATTTGAGACATCAGAAGATAATAAACATTCTTTAATACCTTCTTCATTTCTTGCATAATATCACTCACTTTGTAAAGAAATCCATGCACCCCCTGAATTTTCTTTCCAATCACAAACTAATAGGATTTTTGATTCATAAAGGAATGGGAATTCCTAATGCCCCGTTACCTGAAGTAGAAGAACAACCAAATCCCGCGCCCGCTGATATGACCAACCCTGAACAACTAAGCCCAACTCCTGGTCCAAGTCATGAGTCTCTAGCCTCGGCTTCACCAATAGTCAAATCCCCAACTGTAAATGCCCATAAATCGACACCAAAATCCACACGCAAATCCAAAAGTGCCTCTCACACCGACCAGAAAAGCATTGGACTAGAACAAATAAAACCTATGCCTTCATTTGTGGTTGAGCCAGCAATTGATAGCTCAATCCCCGGACCAAATCATGACCCTCATCCCTCCACTGCAACAAAAATTGTTCAAAAACTCCCTCTGACCCCTAAAGATAAGAAAAGGAAAACCCTTCCTTATGTCTTTACACTATCCAGGACAAGAACTAGGTCAGAGAGATCCATTACAACAACAATTACAACCTCCACTATAACTACAAGTACCTCGACTCCTTCTCCTGTGCTACCAACAACAACTCAAAACCCTCTTCTTGTTGTAACAACAGTTCCAACACCTAATGTATCTGCCAATGAGTCAATTCAGAACACCAAATGTCAATCTAGACAATAATCTCAGAGGAGAATCAATAGAGTTGTAGATAGAAACCCTTCTATTGCTACAACAATAGTTCATACCCCTACTGTCACTACTACTAAATCATCTCAGAAAATAAAATGTCAACCTACAAGAAAATCTAAGAGAGGCATCGATAGAGTTGTACCGGATGCTGCCACAGAGTGTCCTAATTTTGCTCATACTCAGACCCTACCTGAATTTATGGAGGTACGTATTCCAGGTTTCACCTTGTACAAAGAATTTCAAGCAACCATTTTATCATTACAGGAGGAACGTACATGATTTACAATAGAATCATCGACTCCTCTTGATGATTTTGTGCATCACTCGATGAGTGATGAAGTACAGATTATATCAGACCCCAACATCCTAGAATTTCCTCCTTGTGTGATTGTTGAAGAACACCATCTTTCTCCTTGTGATATTCTTGAAGAACACACTCCTTCTCCTAAAGCAACGAAAAAGAAAGACCATGTTTTTGTCTCTACTTTACCTAGGAGGAGAACTCGGTCAACGAGGTCTACTAAAGCATCAGTTGGATTGAAAGATATGGAACATGCAATACCTATTTTTTGTCCATTATCCTCCATTGTTATAGAGACTGCCACACAAGAACCAGTCCCCTCAAATAACATGGTTGTTACAGAAGAACTATCTTCCCAGGAGGACATTGTTCCACAAGATACAACCATCCCAAACTTAGTTGTTACATAAGAACCAGCTACCTAGAGAAAAACTATTCCACAAGAACTAGTTAGACCAGAATCAACTGTTCCACAGGAACAAGTCATGGGTGTATCTACCACACAAGAACTAGTTACACAAAATAGTGAGGATGTGCCACTTAAATTTTTTCTCAAATTGAGAAGAAAATCAAGGATACAAAAAATTCCAGGATTACTGAACTCTTAACGGAAAATGATAGCCTCAAAGCAGAGTTGGATTCCTTAAAGGAAGAATTGTAGGTTGCTCGTCAGAAGAATCCAGAGGGGATAGCCTTGGACATATTATCACTCACAAAAACTGTTATGGACCAAAATTGAGAGCTCATGTCCTCTGAATGTGGTAATATTTATTTCCAGCAAGGGTCTAAAGTAGTGAAAGTACTAGTCACTGGTCAGCCTGAAGAACCAGTTAATCTCTTAGTCAAGACAGAATATGACCTTACTGCTCCATAAGAACTAGTAAGGCAGAGGAGATCTCAACGTAATAGAGTAGTTGTTGGTTCTATTACACACTTAAAATAATTATGTTCTAGAAGACAAGGCAAGAAGGACAAATTTTTGAGATAACAGATATTTGGGGTACACACAGTTTTCCATACCAGTACTTAGAGATTTGTCTTAGCAGTTTTCATGGGAGGAGTCACCTCCTTAACTCAGATTCAGTGTAAGTCTTGAAAGTGTTTTGCATGAGTACATGCAATGTGTTCAGTTGGGGGGCATGTTAGGACCCATAAATGTCCCTTTTTCACTATATCTTTTGCCCTTTCAACCTTATCATTTCTATGCTAAATGCCTACTTTAATGCTTGCTAAGACCCTTTTTCCCAAGGTATGAATCATTGATCTTGCTTTGATATTCTTATTTAATTAACACGTTTGATTGGTAGTATTTCTCATATTTTACCTATAAATGTGCAACTAGTGATCAAAATGTGTAGAATAACCAAGACTTGAAGAAAGATCGTTGATGTTACACCAATTGTTACAACTGTGCGCTAGTCCTACATGTTGTTACACGACTACAACAACTGCACACCTTTCCTAGAAGTTGTTACACTTGCTGCAACAGACGCCCACTGATCCTAGAAGTTGTTACACCGACTACAACAGATGCACACCAATCCTAAAAGTTGTTACACCCATTGCAACAGATGGCCACCAATCTTGAAAGCCGAATCCTGAAGATTGATCCTCTGTTGTTACATGTTTTGGTTCACACTGATTCTTTCTCCAGATTTGGTGAAGATGACAGATCTATTGTATCTTTTTAACAACTTGAGAATTTGAGATTCCAAAAGTTGTTTTGAGTCTATTTTAACTAGATGACTCTATATTTAAATAGCAGAGACTTTGTAATCATTGGTACCGAAGATTAGCTGTGGAATTGTGAAGTAAAGTGAAGCAACCTGTAATTGAACATTTTTGGTGATTTTAATAAATAAAGTGATTTGAGTTTCTCCAACCTACTGTAATCTTTTTGAGTGGATTCAGTGAGAAGGAAAGGGCCCACCTTCCTCACAAAATCCCCTCTTTTTTGAGTTTTAGATTAGCTACTTTGATTTGTGTGATTAATCTGTTTACCATTCTTAGAGTACAATTGTTGTTATAGTTTAGTCCCTTCCTATCTAATGTGCATCAGTGTGTCTCATGAGAATTAGAAGTCAAGTGTTGTATACTGCTGGAGAATTGTATTTCTGCACTAGGTAAAACTCTGCTTTTAATTAAAATTAATTAGAAGTGTGAATTTCCTTCCTGCAATTAAAGTAGATTTCTTTTCAACAATTAACACAGAATTCCCTTATGCAAGAATAGAACAAAAAATTATAATAAAACAGATAATCCAGGATTCTTATACACTCATCAATTTAGATTTCAATTATGCAAGTGTGATTCCAATTCTACAATAGTAGATTAGAACTCCAGCTATGCCAACAACTTGTGTTAGTGTTCAGTTTTTCAAAAATATGTTTCTTTCAATACTGCAACTTGATTAGTGTTTTCTTTCACCAATCTAGCATAGAATGTGCACAATTATCTTGCAATAACAAAACTTCCCTGGGTTTGACAATTTATATTGAACACCTTAATTATCTATTTATTTAGACAATTAAAGTGCCCAACAACATATACTGCTTCTTGAAGTATTTCTCAAATTGTTTCCATGACAAGTCCTTCTCATGGAATCCTTTCACATTCCTAAGGTCTTCCCACAAAATGATAGCCTTTCCATTCAGGTTAAAGATGGCTATTCGAGCCTTCAAGTTTTCAGAGTAGTCATGGAATCTAAAGTATTTCTTTAAATGAAGCAGCCAAACTTTAGCCTCTTTTCCATGTTACAATATAATGGATGTGCTTGTTTAGCCATAGAAAACATCACTATTATCACCCAACCATAGAACGAAGCCACCCCCAAGCACCTCAACCTTGACAAAGAATCATTCCGGAAGCAAACCCTAGGCTAGATAGCCAAACAAAGGGTGGCACACCTTTCTCAAAGGATAACGCACCAAGAAAGAGATGATAAGAGATTCAAAACCATAACCAAGAGATAGTCCAAGCCAAAACTGAAATCTTCTAGATGCAGTAGCTGCAATGGAAACTCTCATCCAAACTTGTGCACAAACTGGTCAACTGTAGTGTGCACAAGTGATTCTTTGGCAGTTCTGAGAATGCCTACCATAATGAAGACCGGTCTCCTATGTTTATACTAAATCTGGCAAACTTCCTAGGCCAACTTCGCATTCTGGGTTCCTATTTACTTAGTATATAATATTTCCTTTAGCCGACTTCTTCTCTTGGAGGCTAATAACCTAAGAAAAGTTATCCTCTTGAGTCGACTTGTGTTCTAGGGTTATTATCCAACTAATTAGGGTTTCTTCTTGCTTCTTAGAATATTCTATTCTCATCAGGTTTACACACGGAGGTAAATACCTCCTTCAACTACCATAATATCAACACTCCCTCCTAGCTAGGGAGGTATTGAAGGTAATGGTCTTGAGCACAAACATACCATTCACCTGGTATCATCAACATAGTCGTATAGACTATCTCATGAATAGATAATGATCACCATCATTGGTATCAGTGCCATCATATGCATCATCTCTCAAAACCATACTCCATATGAGTAATCAGACATGATGTTTGATAAGTCACTCACTCCACAGAGTGACACAAGAACCATTCTTCTAATATGGACATATGTTCTAGAATAATAAATTTTCTACAACATTTTTTCGTCTGGGAAATCTCTGTCCGTTGATCATCCATCTAGCTGATTAAACATTTTCCAACACTACTAATAGTATTCAAGGAAATCGAAACAATTTCATTCAATAGAACACAACTGTGTCTATCCATAGTAGCACAAAACTACTATCCAGTGGTACACTACCACACCAAGTAGCACATAGATACTTGATCAGTGCCATATAGTCACAATCAATGGAACACATCCACCACAATAGTATAAATCTATTGTCCGGAGACATACAGTCTCCATAAAAATCATATCATATGATATCAACCTGCACATAAAACATTGTTATGATATAAACTAAGTCATTTGGGCCATTATTCCACTCACATCTGTGAGATATTGGAAGAGCATCTGCCCTCAGAATTTAAAATATCAATGATGAGCTATCTAGACTATTCTTCTCAAGCAAGGAAGAATAACTATCCCAATTTCTGATTCTGGACCATTCCCTATCCTGGCCATTCCTCCAGCACTAAACAAAGTGCAACCTAGAGAGAATGAATCTGACCTAGGGAATGCATATCCCTAATTGATGAACTTGGACCATCCACCTATCTGGGCCATTCCTCCGACACTAAACAAAGTGCATCCTGGAGAGAATGAATCTGCCCTAGGGAATGATTGTCTGGACAATTTCCAAAGGAAATGACTGTCTTGCATGAACCTGCAAAACAGACCATTCTTCGAAAATTCTCACAAGTGTGAGCTTCAAAAGAATGACTGTCTAGCGAGGTGAACTAGTCTTCTTGATCACTACTAAGAGTGACCCTCAAGAAGAGAGAGTGTACTAGACCATTCCCTATGTTAACCAAAAGGGGAATCCTTGTCTATGGTACATCAAAAATCCATTGAACCATTTTCATTACGAAAATTATTGTTCGATCTCGACCATTTTATGAATTGGAAAATGCCTACCTGTTAGAAATCTCAAACCACTTTCCGAACTGGAAAGGAAATTCTCATCCTGAACCATTTTTCGAACTTGAAAAATGATTGTCCATAAATCAATAACACATCAATACACATCAATGCTCCCTCCCAACCTGGGATTCATCTCTTCCTTTTTCAATAAGGAATTCATCTCCACAAGCCCCATCTTGAGTACACAAATTTTTTTTCATATTGGTTAGAGGCTTCACCAAAATGTCTGCTTATCTGCTCATTTTTGGAGATATATATTGGAGAACCACTTTTTGTTTTCTGGATTTCATCACTAAGAGTGTAATGCTTGATCTCAATGTAGTTTGGTCTTTCTAGAAAATTGGATTTCTTTGAAGGCTTCATATAGCTCTGATCAATGTAGTATATCTTTGTTGGATTCATATTTTGTTTCCTGCTAGATCATAACATCATGGTAGGGCTCAAACTGAAACATATCTATGAGATTTTCTCATGGATTAGCAATCCATCATCCTGGATTTCTGAGTAACCATTCTGATACAATATCTCTGTTATAGAAATATTTTCACCATGCTTCTGTTGTGTATTGAAGGCTCTGCACCAAGTTGCTTGAATCCATAAAAGGCATTCTTCCATCTGCATACAAGGGTCTCTTTATGGTATACCTCAAATCCTTTGAGGTTTCTCTACATGTAAATTCCAACCTATGGATATTGTGGACGATATACTGGCTCATGTAGAGGTATGTCTTTTTTACAAACAATCATCATAGTCTTGTCCCTCCATCTGGGAGAACCTCTAGTTCTAGATCTTGTAATGCTTTCATTCATAATTCTTCCATACAATGTTCTTCATCACAACTTTTAGTTCCTCTGCTTGATTTTTTTTAGTGAGTTCATATTAGGCTGGTAGTCTTGTGATTCTCGATACAATGACTAGTTGTTCTGGCTTTTCCTTCTCTCTTGGAATCTTCATGTTCTTCCTCATGTTTTTCTTTATCTCTTACGTTCATGGAGTTTTCCATAGATTCCATTTCCTGAAGATTCCAACTTCTTTATTTCATCATAGGATCATGGATGTGGATGGACAACCAAGGATTTCTTTAAGGATTATTTTCGAAGAAGACTTCTTTTGAAGTCACACTGAACACGTGTTGCTTTTCATGGTTTCTACCATGGATAGATACTTCATTATCTTCAATGGATCATATAATTTAGGATTAGATACCTTCTAATCCTTTCTTCATGCATGAATGGATGTTTTTATTTTGATAATATATTCGACTCCCTCCATCTAGTAGAGTCCACGCTTTCGTCTGCATCCTTATTGCCTCCTAATAAGTGTCACAAATCGTTTTCCAATTTCCTATTGATTGTTGACTTCCTTCTATCTTTACTTCTTCTAAGTTTCTTCAAGATTGATTCTGATAATAACTTCCACATGAATTGTTACCAGGGCTTGTTGATGTACTTCATCCTTTCATGTGTATTGTATGACTTGTAGCAATCCTTATCTTGTTGTTTCTTCCATAAGTATAGTTTCTCTTTGAAGAAATAGATATGTAAGATATGTACATAAAACATGGTATGTACAAGAACTATGAAGAGTGTTGTTTACCTTGTCTTAGAATAAGAAGTTTGTTTCATCCTTCTTAATCATATTTGAAGGTTCCTTTTCTTTGGAAACTAATGCTTCGTGTCTCTCCTTCCTTTTCTTCAGATCGGGACAATGATTCTTGTAGTGACCATACTTTCGACAGTTGAAGCATTGTATTTCTGACATATCTTTCTCTTGATTTGGCTTCTTCCTTGAACCAAACTTCCTTTTGTTCCTAAAATTCTTGAATCTTGCTGTGAAGGATTGATCATCGTATTTATTTTGAGGTTTCTCTTTTTCACTAATCCTTGATTCTTCTTGTGCACAACAAGTCCAAAGTTCTTCAAATGTAGGATACTCCTTCCTTGTGTTCATGCTTGCGACAAATGCATCCCATGTCTTGGGAAGACCATTGAGTATTATGTTTACCAATTCCTTCTTTGAAATGATCTCTTCAATAGATTGTAGTTGATCTCTTAACTGAGATATTCTCACAAAGTATGATGTTATGTTGTCATCATCATTCATCTTCATGTCACAGAGCTTATTATTTAGACTCATTACTTGCCCAATGTTTCTGACTGAGAGGAGGTTTGCTAGGGAATCATACATTTTTTAGATGAATCAAGATGGGAGATATAGGGTATCGAGTGGTATTTTATAGAGTCCACTATGATACTCATGGAATTGATGTCACTGTCTCTGAACTTCTTCATAATTGCAATGTTCTGCGGTTCCTTCTCTTTTCCTTCTTCAAACTCTGGTTCCATGATCTTTCCTTTCATGATATCCAACACTTTATTCTTGTCAAGGATGAGGTCAATCCTTGTATTCCATGTTCTGAAGTTAGAAACCCCGTCTAACTTGTTTTCTGACTTCATAGAGTAAGTCATGGCTGCTTTGACTTGGTCAACCCTAGATTTGACCAAAAACTCAAACTTGACGTCTTAGCTTGCTGAGAGTAATAGAAGATGTGCTAGGCTTGGGTGCACAAGTATATCCAAAAATTAGGTCAATACCTTCACTTAAGGTGCCTCAATAAGAGGATTAGGGTTTCTATAACTACACCTGCTAGTAACCCTAGTGGCCGTGCTTTGGTAACTTCTTCTACTAGAAACCCTAGCGACAGTTCTTCAACACGCTTAGTATCCTTATGGATATGCTCCCTTCTAGTGGTTATACTGAATGAAGGAGGTGTTGTCCCATAACTTGTTAGAATATAATGGATTTACTCATTTAACCATAGACAATATCACTATTATCACCCAACCATAGGCCAAAGCCACCCCCAAGAACCTTAACCTTGACAAAGAATCATTCCGGAAGAAAACCCTAGGCTAGATAGCCAAACAAAGGGTGGCACACATTTCTCCAAGGATAGCACACCAAGAAATATATGATCAGATATTCCAAACCATAACCAAGAGATAGTCCAAGCCAAAACCGAAATCTGCTAGCTGTAATAGCTGGAACAACAACTCTCCTCCAAACTTATGCACAAACTAGCCAACTGAAACTATGCGCACAAGTGTTGCTTCTGTGGTTTTGAGAATGCCTGCTAGAATGAAGACTAGTCTCCTATATTTATACTAAATATGGAAAACTATCTGAGCTGACTTCTCATTCTAGGTGCCTATTTACTTAGTATATAATATTTCCTTTAGATGACTTCTTTTCTTGGAGGATAATAACCTAATACAAGTTATCCTCTTGAGTCGACTTGTCTTCTAGGGTTATTAGACAACTAATTAGGGTTTATTCTTTCTTCTCGGAATATTCTATTCTTGTCAGGTTTACACGTGGAGGTAAATACCTCCCACAACTACCGTAATATCAACACTCCCTTCCTAATTTCTCCATCGAAAGAGGGTGGTCTGGATTTCTTAAATTCTTCAGGATCATGATTTTTGGAATGCTTCCACTTATTTCCTTTCATTTGAGAATGTGAGCTTCCTCTGCTACTAGAAGATCCTTCGGATTTTCCAAATTCCTTTCTAGAGGACTCTACCGATGAGTTTCCCTTGCCTCCAAGTTGGGCATTCTTCGAGGCACTTATCCCAGTGTGGTAAATTATGAAGTCATGTTTTTGGATCTCAGGTGGACTTTGACTTCTCTTCTTATGTCGTTGGTCCACATGACTGGTTGTGGGTTCATGTTGTAGTTTCCTTTGTATGTCAGACAAGATATGCAATAAGACTGCATTAATTTATGTTTGTTTTTCTTTATCATTTATCCATCTCTCATTGTCAGCCTTGAAACTCTGTAATTTGGCCCTGATGCCCCTAAATATAGTTTCATCCAGATCGGGAGGGGTTTCCACCACCCTCCTTTCGTCATATTCTTCTTCTCTATAATGGGATCCGCCCCCCACTTCATGACATGTCACCATCATTTATTATTGAAGTTTTCCCGTGATTTAATAACTTCTCGAGTATTGACAAAAACACTTATTGTTAGCTAACAATGGATTAGTTCATGAACAATACATGGTTCAATTTCTTAAATGCACACACACAGTAGAAAGTTTTATTCTTTTTTTTAATAACATTTTTAACCAGATCTTTTAAGAAAGAGGTAAGGCAGAGTGTCACTCTTTTAAAAGTAATCCAAATAGAGTTTTTAAGCAAATCGTCCATGACCCCAAGCAGGCCAAGTGTTGTAACCATGATCTGATACCAATTTGTAACACACCCACGATGGGGAGAAAAAAAAATGTTGTCCTTCTTACAGGAACAGATCTTTTCCCTCTACGATTCCTAATATGGGAAGTCTAGGACTCAACCTAACCATCCGGCCAAAGTTCTCCGATTCTCTTAGTCAAACAAGACTTAGAGACCTTGATAGTCTCACCTCTTAATCAAACATAGGACCTTTCGACTTCTGGTGCAGGTCTTATGATACCTGCGACCTTCTCCTTCATGCTTTACCGAAGACTCAGAGTTGGAGTTAGCCCCTTTTATATTGGCCCCTCCTTGGATGTGACCTTGGGCGATGACCTCATGCAAAAACACAATTGCGGGCATGGCCAAAGGCAGTTTAAAACCAAGCTACTTTTTGGCCTGCAATTCTCCTCAAGCCTCCACATGTCCTTTCTCCAAAACCAGGGTTTGGATTGCATCCTGCCCTCAACTTTTTAAATTTCATGCACCTCCAATCCCCACAATGCTATAGGACCGTCGATATTCCAATCTTGACAGTAATGTCTGAACTGACGGTTCATATATTCCCTTCCTAAATCAACAAATGTGATCTCCTTCATGATTCCAGACTTCAAAATTTTCAAATCTCAAACCCTTCTTTCCTACGTACATCAATCTTCCAAAGTTGATGATCTATGGACACCTGTCCTCCTAAATCAATGGCCCTATTTCTGCCTCAAGTGTTTGAACCTTTCAACTAGATCAATGGTCCTATGGCCCTCTTCTTGATCAATGGTCGATATCTCCTTCGGGTCTTCAGAATTCTGACATCTCAAATCTCAAACTTCACCCTTTTTCCCAATGGATTTGATCTGAAGGATATAATCCACTGACACGTGTCCACTTGATCTTACGATCAAGGATTACTTTAGGTCTTTACTCAGAGTCCAAAGATTTGTGCTACCTATCCTCTTTATGTGATGATCGAGGATTGCTTTGGGTCTTTACCTGGAGTTCACATATTTATGCAACGTCTCCTCTAGATTTGACAACTATGAATTACTTTGGGACTTTACCGAGAGTCCATGGATTTATGCCATGTCCCTTCTTAATATGATGGATATGAATTACTTCGGGACTTTATTTGGAGTCCATAGATTCATGCCATGTCCCTTATTAATATGACGAATATGAATTACTTTGGGACTTTATCCAGAGTCCACAGATTCACACCACATCCCTTCTTAATCTGATGGCTATGAATTACTTTGACACTTTATCCAGAGTCCACAGATTCATGCCATATCCCTTCTTAATCTAATGTTTATGAATTACTTTGTGATTTTATACGGAGTCCACAGACTCATGAAACATCTCTTCTGTATTAGACATTCCAGATTCACTTCGGATGATTTGATGATGGAGATTTGCTTCAGACGATCTGATGATTGAGATCTACTTCAGACAATCTGATGATGGATATTTGCTTCGGCTCTCTGATTCTTTGTGCTTTGGGATTCTCAAATCTTAACTGAAAACTCTCGAATAGATTTCCTGAAGCTGTTGATATGCTGACATGTATCTCCTGGTGATCAACTTCTAGGATCCTACTTCGGGTGATCTGATGACTAAGATTTACTTCGTCTCTCCGGTTGTCCGGACTTCTGGAGTCTCATATCTCAACTGAAAACTCTCGTACAGATTTCCCTAGAGTCCATGATCTGTCGCCATGTGTCCCTTTGGATCTGGTGGTCCAGATTCACCTCTTGGTGATGGACGACTTCAAATTACTTCTGGACTTCAGAACTTTGGTAAGTTCCCTTCTCTTGCACGTGCCAAGTGATAAGTTTCCTGCACCTTTCTTAGATCATACAAATATCGATCCTTGGCATTGTGATCCAATGACCATTGTCGCTCCTCCTCTTGAGCTTCTGAATTACTCCAACTTTGAAGATTTTCTAAGTGCTAGAAGGATTCAAATTTTTCTCCTCCTATGGGTCTGTCTCCTGGATTTTGTCTTCACTCCTAAAAACTCTATCTCTTTTGAGCTTGATCTCCTTGAATATTTATCCATCCCCTGTGCTCCTTGCATTTTAGGGATCACGTCAAACTCAAATCAAGGGTCAACAATGATCGATGGTTCACAGAAATTGTGGGGCCCCAACATGGGTACTCTTTACCAGAGAGTTCGACCTCCACAATATGGAAAGTGCTCACTCGATTCTAGTCTAACCGGGATCATTGATCTTCCAGCCCATTGAGATCAATGGAAAAGGTGAATTGCAGGCCGTGAACTAGCGCTTATGCTATTTTCGCCTTCGTTCTCCACAATGATTCCCCACCCTCGATCTTCGTTCATAGATCGACGGATCATAGCAATTGAAGGGTTCAACTTGACTATTTTGCAATTTGACATCTTCCAGCCTCGAGCTCTAAGGTTCCTAGACCCAAGTCACATGGAAATTCATATAACTCCTGGGCTATAATCCTCACTCTTAGTCAGGTTTTTGGTTAAGGGGATAGGCGCAAGTTTAGAGTCTCCTAGACTACTGGTCTGAAGGGAACACCTTTCCAACTCACAAACCTTTAAGCTATGAATCAAGGCAAAGTAACTTGTGAGGTTACCAAAATGGTAGCTATGTCTAGAGGCTTGATCTGACTCCGGAACAATAATGTAAATTCCTGGGGAAATCGCCTTTGAGTGATTAAACTGGGACGTATGGAAATTCAAGGAGAAATATAGGTTCTCAAGGGAACTAACAAATACTCATAACTTAATAATTTAATACAAATAAAGAACCCTTTATAGACATGTAAATACTCACATGCATCCATTATTTACAATTCAAATAATAAGGTAATAAAACACTTATTAGAAATATAAAGTGTGATGCGAATTCTGAAAGGGGTGCTCATTTCCACCCAACCATAAGTTGAATCACTCCCAATGGATTTATCATTGGCCACCCCCGAGATTAAGCCACAATGCTTTGATATTCAATATCTTACTTCCAACTCAACGAAAGTTAGGGATGAAGGTTACTCTCCTTCTCCCAATATTGAAATAGATAAGGATGAAGGTTACTCTCCTCCTAGCTAAATCTCTATTTTTTGTGATTAGAACTCAATTTTCCTCATTCAGTCCTTCCTCGGGCCTCTCGTCTTTGCATTTTTCCACAGGTATTCCTCATCCCACCAAACTTCCTTTATTTCCTTCCTCAACAAGATTTTGTGTGGCGTGAATTCCCAGTCCGTGGTCAGGTCTAGAAGCCTTACAGATGGGAAGTCTTCCCCATCCCCTCATTAACTCTTGAGGAGGTCTTCCCACCTACTAGCCCGAATGTAATTCATTCCTAGGTCAGAGGGTTGTTCTGATCCGAGAAATTAATTCCAGCATGGTACTAGTTCGGTGGAGGTTAACGACACCATTATGGGTCCCCTCCACCACCTTTCATAGCATTCATGGTTTTATCTTAGCACATCCCCTCTTTCAACAATCATGCACCACGTAACCATTTTCTATTAAAATAAAAGAATTTACATTCATCGACCTTTTGTACAAAGGTCCATCAAATCAAACATTCACACTTTTAGGTTTTCCATAGTTCCTTGGCCAATATAGTTATATTTACAGACTGGGGAAAACACAATGTTACATAAGCATTGCCTCTTGTTTTATCCTTATTTCTTTATTCCATACGACTATAGGCAGTGACTAGGCACTAGGATAAATAAGTTCTTGATCACTTGTCAAGATCAATGGTCACGTTTTAATCGCACGATGAGATGGACAACTATCATTACTTAGGGAATTCATCCTTCACGACTTCCAACCTCTGTAATCTTTGAAATATCATGAAGTAGATTTTTTCGTAGTAGATCAGATGGTTGATATTTTATTTGCATGATGAATGGTTCTCATTCATTTCGAAACTTGGGGACTTTGGGGATTTGCTGGTGGTGAAAATATCAAAGTACAAACTCCCAGAGTGACGTATATTGTTGACATCACTTGTTGACATGGAACTGAATGAGTGGCAACAAATGTGTCACTTAGATTTGTGACTAACACATACCTGAAATCCCAATTGCACTTTGACCCTTGTCATTATCTAATTGCACCATGTGTCCTTACGTAGTATTGCTGATGTGGGTATCCTCATGTGGCACATGTTCTTCTCCTAGATCTAATGGTTGTCCTAACTCCCAAAATGTATCTCAAATCGATGGTTGAGAGTGACTTTGTCCTTCAGCACTTCAGGTGAATCTACATGTTCTCAACTCATTTTCACTGAAGTGGTCAGCGACAAAGTTGACCACTATTCTGATCCAATGATGATCATGTATTGTATAGATCCGATGGTCCTCATTTACTTTGGGACTTTGGGGCTCTGACCTTCATCTTTTCTTATCCTATCCTTCCACTTTATATAGATCAGAACATCAATACAACTCCTAAAATATTTTTCAGATCGAACAACTCATTTCCTCTTCAGAACATTTGTGGCTTACACTATCCTTTGAATTTACTCTATCCGATGGTCGATATATTATGAAAAGTGTTCCTTGGATCAGACAACTCATGTCCACTTCGAGACTTCAGCCTTCGGGTAATCTTACCTGTTCTGGGATTTTTTTCTCTAGAGTAGTCAGCATCGGGGTTGACTGTTTTTATACTCAGCTTTAATCCCATGACTAAGATATCTTTTGAAGCTCTTACTTTAGATATGTTAGTTGAGATCTAATTCTTTCGAATTCCCCTCGATGTGATGGTCCTAATTTGTCCTAGAATCTACATCAACGGAAAAGACTATTTTCCTTCTTTATGCAGGTTTCTCTATGATCCAACGATTGAGAATTCTCCTTGAGTAGATCAATGATCAGGGATGATTGCGGGGTCCCAACTTGCATGATTTTTAAAACTATCATTGAGTTCTGCATTGGAAATTGCTCGTTGGTAGTGGAACTAATGCCCATCGTAGATCTATTGGCGGGTGACGATCGATGGTCTAGACTAATTGCGAGATTAGAATTAACATGTTGTTTAATTATCCCTTCGCATTTTGTAATAAATCCGTTCCCTTGATCTAGTGCTTGTGTATCCAACGGTCACAAATTGATCTGATCATTGACCAGTCCTCCAATGATCCTTCTCTTGTAATCTGATGATCTAGACTAATTGAGGGATTGGAATTAACGCGTTATTTAACTCTCCCTTCGTTCTCTGCAATCAATCCCTGCCCTTGATCTGGCTCTTATGTATCCAACGGTCATAACTTGATCTAATCGTTGACCAGTCCTCCAACGGTCCTTCTCTTGTAACTCCCAGATATGACGGTCCTAGTTTGTCTCGTAATTGTAATGGATGACTTCTGTGTGTCATTTATTCTAATCCTCCTGTGCATCATATCTTATTATATTTTTGTTTTTATACTTGGTTTCCAATTGAACCGAGGATATCTACATTCTTTTATCTTGTGTGATCTAATATGATGCCTCTTCTGATATTTTAGGTAGATTCCTTTGCACCTTGTGTTATGTCTTCTGCGTGATTACTCCTAATATTAACCTTGTTGCTCTGATGCATTCTCTTTCCATCATTGACCCTTCATTACACATGGATAGACCTTATTGGCCATCCTGACACTAATGCCAACTATATAACTTTTCATTAATGATTCATGTTTCCATCATAACAACTTATCATGACTGTTGACATCAATGACAATTCATCAATGATAACTCATCAATGATAATTCATCATAACAACTTATCATCACATCACAATGACATTGACTGTTGACATCAATGAAAACATATCAATGACAATATGTCCAACAATCTCCCCCTTTGTCATTGAGGGAAACATAGTAACTTCATACTCATACTCCCCCTATGTAACATACCCCACCACCCACAAGCTAGGCTACGCTACCTTTAGGCGCACCATTAGAATTATTTCTCTTACCGATACCTTTTTAAATTAATAAGGATGCATAAAAGAAAAGATCTAACAACATGCAAAACAATAGCCAACAAGCATGAATATTCTAAATATTCAATTAAATGATAAATAAATACACAACATAATACATTCATATACAGGTAAATAATACCATAATAGAGAGAACTTATCTTTATAAAAGAAGACACCAACTAGTTGCAGACCAAGGATGTTCCACCCAACCATAAACACTACTGTTCCAAATCTCAACAACAGTGTCACCGTCGAGCTAGGGCTATGAATCCACAAGCATGGTTCTAGAGTGTTATTGGCTTCCTGAACTAGTCAACACTCTGGATCTCACAGGATTTCCCAGTACTCACAACAATCCAAGTACCCAAATACCTTCTACCCAGCTTTCACCACCCAAGAGAATGGACCCCCACCCTTCTTTACTATGCAGTCCCTCAGGAAGTTTGTCTCCTTCTAGGGCTCCAACACAATTGGTCCAAAATCTCCATGCTGGAAATCTCAGGACTCGCAGCTGTGAAAAAATCTTGACATAGGCCAACACATCTCAGGCATGTAGGCCTCAAGTCATGGCAGGATTACACCAGTGACCACTACAACCAAAAATATCATGGCTACTCTTTGGAAGTTTGTTTCCCTTTCCCAAATCCAAGACATGTATGAGGAAGGATGAATGCATGATAGGTAAGAATGGAATGAAATAACGAGTGAGAAAGTGAGTGAACGAATGAACCAGTGAGAAAGTGAACGAGTGAAATGAGCGAACATGCGAACCCCCCAATCAAACCAGGGGTGGGTTTAAGTAATTCGTGGGGAATCAAGAACCTCCTGGCCTCCCCCGCCCCAAGAATATTACATAAATGATCCAATCCCTTAGACAAAATTTTAATCAAAATAGGAAATAAACATTTAGCCCCTCAATCCCCCTCTCTTGTGGAATCATAATCCCCTATAACTCTAGTCCTTGTCTGTCTAGTAGCCAATGATGTGTTTATTATTAATAATGATCAAAACATTACATTTCTTAGGCACACTAGCCTCGTTTAATTGTTTGGGCCCTCTGTCCTCTTGACAATGAACAAAATACATTATTTAATATGGGGCTCAAAACCTGGGGTGTTACATCCCCTCCCCCTTATATTGGCACTGTCCTCAGTGCATATACAATATATAGATCAAAATATCAAAATTTATTCAACAATATGGGGGTACTTTGCCCGCATGGAATCTTCATGCTCCTAGGTAGCATCTTCAGGGCCATAGCAGGTCCACTGAACCTTTACCAACTCTATAACTTGATTCTGGAGCATTTTGACCTTTCTATCCAATACCCGCATTGGATGGACATGAAAGTCTCCCTCTATCTCTACCTGAATCAGATGTCAATCAATAACATGCTTAGGATCATGTACATATTTATTTAGCAAAGAGACATGAAATACATTATGCACATTCATGGAAGCAGGAAATGAAAGTATGTATGCAACTGGCCCTATTCTGTCCAATATTTCAAATGGACCACAGAATCTGGCTGCTAGATTTTTACAACTACCCAATTTCAAAGAGATTTTCTTGGGATTCACTTTCATAAGTACATTCTCCCCTACTTTAAATTATCTAGCTTTCATGTTCATATCTGCATAAAATTTCTGTCTATCCTGAGCCGCCTTTAAATTCTACTTGATCTTAACCATTTGGTCTTCCATATCCTTGAGAAACTTCAACCCAAGTACCACTCTATCTGTTGGGTTTTCCCAGCTCACTGGGTATTGCATTTCCTACCATACAAGGATTCAAATGGGCTCATTCTCAATGAATCTTGATACCCATTATTATATGCAAACTCAACCAAGTGTAAGTAATCTTCCCACTTAGATGGCTTATCCATCACATACATTCTCAACATATCTTCAATTACACGTTTGACCCTCTCTTTTTCCCCATCTAACTGTGGATGGTATGTTGTGCTAAAGTTTAGATTTGTACCAAATCCTTTAAACAATCCCCTCCATAAATTGGAGGTAAACTTTATATCTCTATCTGAGACACCAGGGAAGCTCTTGGCACTAAATCAATTGAGAAATATATCTCCCTTCTTGGTGGAAACCCTGGCTTTTCTTCGAATACATATTCAAAATATGGTATTACCTAGAAAACTTCAAGGCTTGGCCCCATTGTATTTTATGTCTCTTCCACATGAGCTGCATACAATTGACATCATTTTCTAAAACATCTCTTAAGCTGCAAGGCTGAAATCCACCTTATAGAGATGGGTCTTGGAACTCCTTTCACAGTGTTCTGTTTTCCATATCCATCAAGAAAAGTAAATGTATTACTATGACAATCTAGGACAACATGATGCTTGTCCAACCAACCCATTTCAATTAGAATATCATAAGACCCCAAGGGCATGGTATTCATATCAACACTAGTATTCACACCATTAAGACTTATGGAAGAACTTAAGAACATATCATGGAATGTCCTTTTGGTTCAGTGGCTAACTGAACCAAACTTGATTTTCCAATATTACTTTTCTCCAAATGTAATCTATCCACTATTTTAGGATCAATGTAACAATGAATTTCTCCTGAATCAATTAATATAGCAACAGGTTGATTTATGATCGTACCTTCCACCTCGATCATATTGAATTGGTACTCTGCTTGTTGATCATCTAAATATGCATAAATTCTTCCCATATCTTCAACTATTGTATCCTCTTGGACATTGTGCACACTCTTCACTTTGTCCTTTCTGTGTGGGAAATCCTTGTACAGGTGATCTTCTTTGCATCCCCAACATTGGATTGGTGGTCTTCCCCTTTTTCCCAAAGAGTCTTCTTTCTTGGATTCACCCTTAGCATATTGATCTTGATGATTTCTGTTAGGCTCATTCCTATTGAAGGGAGGCTTGAATCCTTTCCTCCTCTAATCAAAATTCTCCTTCTTCTTATCCTTCCAATATTTTTGAATGGATTCTCTTCCCTAGCCTTGCTCATACATGTATTTAGCCTTCCTGATGACCTCAGTCAAGGTCTTGGGTTCAACATACCTAATATTTTCTTTATAAAAGGTTGGTAGTCCACTTAGAAATCTCTATATTTTCACCTTCTCATCATTAATGAACCCAACATACTTTAACAACCCCAAGAACTTATTCTCATATTCTGCCATAGTCATGCTTCCCAACCTTAGTTCAAAGAAATCCTACATTTTCTTATCATAGAAATTCTCTGAGAGGTACTCCTTCTGGAAGTGCTTCTTGAACTACTTCCAAGTGATCCTCTTCTCACTAATATGTTCAAATTTCTTCAATTGATCCCACCACATTGCATCTTTCCTGTGCAAATGGTAGGTGGCAATTCTAGCTTCTAGGTTTGATGAATAGTTATGCAATTGAAAATATCCCCTGAGTCCAAGAAACCATGCCTCAAATTCATATTCCCTTTCTCTTTCACCATCAAAGGATGGTGGCTTGAGCTTCCTCAACTCTCCTTGCAAATTGTCCAATTCATGTCTTCTTCTTTGGTGCCTAACATGAGATACCTCTGGACTACTTATGGAATCTTTAGATGCATAAAACTTCCTTTCTGAGTAGGGAGGTGAGTGATGTCTATGAGTTCTTCTATCCTCTACAATTGGTTTAAGATCTGCAACACTCGAGCATTTATCCAAATTTTCTCTCTCATCAACCTCTCATTTTATTCTTTGTAGATATGCACTTCTATTTTCATTCTTCTTACAGTTTCTATCAATGTTTTTTGCTCTCCTCTGCCCTTGCGTCCATTGGACTCTGTATCTGCATTACCAAATCTGGTATTCTAGCTCTCAGCCTCTCTATCATATCTGAAGGCTCCCTCACCTTCTTCCATCTCTTCAATCTTCATTCTGAGTTGATATGTTTAAATCTCTTAATTCTACAGGATGTGCAAGTGACCATTTTGTTAGAATTATGAATATAAAGAAATTTTCCAAACAATGTTGCAGGTCCTTTTCTTCTTAGATCAGGAAGAATATATCCCCATTCTCCAGAAAATAACAGTGTCCTGTTATCCTTGGCTAACACAAAATTTCATTCTATGCAAGTGCTTCCCTCAAACTAGGTTTCAAGTGACTATTGTTCGAATCCACGACTTAGTCCCTTCCTTAGTGCCTTGTGTCGTTTTCTTTCACACTAGGCTCGTGTGATCCATAAACACACGACTAAGTTACCTCCAAAGCCATTTTTGTTTACCTATGCATGGGACCGGTGTCAGGACGAAGTCCTCTAGACTTTGGCCTTTATTTGTTCTTTGTTGTCAGCTCTTGTTTCCTCCCGGATCTACCCTTCATCGAAATCTCCATTAGCTCCACCACAAGGATCAAACGAACAATATTCAATCTCCCATCAAATGGATGACCCTGCCCCCATATAGAGGCTTCACTAGATCAATGGTCTACGACTTAAAAAAGTGTTGGGATGGACAATCCTCTATTATTCAGTGCTTCGGGGATCTGGAACATTCAGTTCCCGCACTGCTCAACTCCCCCGAAGTGACAATTTGTCAAAGTGCTTACCCTGTCCTTCCACTACTTGATCCCATAGTTTAGAAAGGTCCCAAAGGGATCCTAAATTGATGGTCTACGTGCCTTCACGAATTTGGGCTTCGAAACTTTTCAATTGTAGAGACTTGAAAATCCCCAGAGTACCAGGTCTCTGGACGACTAGATATACTGTCGTGTGTCTTCTGGGATTAACTATCGATATGTACTCTGGCCTTCAGGCCTTTAGGAGTTCTCAAACCAATGTAAAATGTCACATATTTTTCCTCCAGAGTGCCTTGTCTCTGTACTGCACGATATGTCGCCACATGGAGAAATACTAGAAGCAAACTCATGGTCCAATAAGGCGGGTGATACATGTCATGTTCTAACAAAAATTTCAATCTTCCATAGGTTGAAAACTCATTAACATGTGGCACACATCCCATGTGTCTATTGATTAAGGTTGGTTGTCATTGATGTCAACCCTTGAAGAAAGCCCCATAGCACAAAGGTTTGGGTAATGGACCCAAGATTGTTTAATGTAAATATGACTCATTATTGTTTTTTCATGGTTGATAAGAAGTAAATATGGATGAAATACAAAGTGGTCCCCTTATGGTGAAATCCCTCACAGGAAGACGCTTTGCAGAGTAAGAGAACCCATGCTTAATTGTGGAATAATGAGATGAAAAATAGTGAATTTTTCAGGGAAAAAATCCTAGGTGGATAGTTATTTTTATGCCATTTCTGTTGGTATGTATAACATCACATAACTCCTCACGATGAGAGAGTTATGACCATGTGAAGTTGGAGAACCCAGGTTTGGGTAATGGACCCAAGTTTGTTTGATGGAGAACGGTATGATTTTTGCTATATTTGAAGGTAATACTATTCTAGAAGGATAGTACATGTCATTCCATTTTTGGTGGTATGTGGAATGTCACATAACTCCTCACAGTTTCAGATTTATGGCCTTTCGAGGTTGGAGGACCCTCATATGTCATCTAGAAGCCCCAAAAGGTCAAAGTAGTCAAAGTGGTTTAAGAGATTTTAAAAGGTAAATAATAAAGTGAAGTGATGAGTGTATTATAATTCAAAGTGAATAAAAAATAAATTATTTCAATAATAAATTTAATGGAGAAATTAGAAGTGGGCTAACCCTAAAATAAGGAAAGCGGGCCAAGTGACCTAGAAGATGTTTTTAAGGAAGCTACTTGGAGGGTATAAATAAGAGGCAAGGCTCTCTCATTTTAATTAAACTTGAGCATATTGAATATCTATAGGTGTTGGAGGTAACCAAGTATATCTAAGCTGAATTTCTCATGGAAGGTGAAGAAAAGAAGGCCACAATTCAAGGAATGATAAATTCTTTTGATGGTGCTTTCTAAGGTATGTTATTTACAGGTCATCTCACCATTTTCACTATAAATTTGTTTTTATAATCACTCAGACCATGAAATTTCTATTCCATTGAGAAAACATACCCAAGTATCTACAATAAAAAATTCAGCTTGTGGGTCATTGTATTTTGGGAGTTACACTCCATGGAAAATAGGGTTTGTGGCTAGTCCTAAAACTAGTCAAAAACAAGTGTTTCGGGTACAAACGTCATAACTTCTTCATAACAGATCCACATTAAGTGAGATAAAATTTGTTTGTTAGGGTACATTTTGTAGTATTTTTTGTAATAGTTTTAGATCAATTCAATGAATATTTCTTGTGGGGCACTCTCTACAAGGTCACTCTCTAGAATAAGCCAAAATTCATCAAGGTATGTCATTTTTGCTATAACGCCTTTTCTGAGAGGTTCCAAGTAGCGAAAACTAGAATAATTGCATAAAACACACTGAATAACATTGTATATCAGTTTCAAATATTTATACATTACAGGTTCAAAGTTATGATTACTTCAAGTTAGGGTTGTTGACTAATCCAAAACTAGGCATGTGAGACTAAAGAAGAGTTTGATGAAAATGCTAGTCTCTTGTTGTTAAAGTTAAGTAAGGATTGCAGGAATGTGATCACATACTCTAGGTCTATTACAGAGATATAAATCATATTTGGATGATGAAATTTATGAGGGATTTTGGTTGAGGTACATGTTGAGTACATGGTTGAGACAAGTAGTTGATGGGTTGGCACATACATGAGGTGTATAGTTGATGATGTTGGTACATATTGATGACCCGTATTTGATGAGTAGTTGACACATGATTGGTACATACTTGGTACATGGTTGGATGCACTTTTTTATGGTACAGGTTGATTACAGGTTGTTTTGTACAGGTTGGTGCATGGTTGATGCACTTGTTTATGGTACAGGTTGATTACAGGTTGAGGTACAAGTTGATGCATGGTTCAGATTTATTGGTATAGGTTTACGGCAGTATATCTCACAGTGATAGTATGATAGTGGTTCCATCATTCTACTTCTACTTCAGGGGGGCAGGATGGGGCAAGGAGAGGTGGTTGTAGCCATCTTCCGGTTGTAGCTGAAGAACATAGGGGGTTGTAGCCTCTCTCTGGTTGTAGCCAAAGAATTGGGGAGTTGGAGCTACCCTCAGGTTGTAGCCTAAGAAACTAGGGGGTTGGATCCTCTTTCCAGTTGCATCTGGAAAACAAAGGAAGTTGGTGCTTCCAATGAATGTAATTCTTCAAGACATATAAGAAAAAACATTCCATGGTTTTCTCTTGATTTGGGTTTCCACATAAAACATTGTTCTACTGTGTATGTGTGTAATTGCTTATTTCTTACTACTCATTATTGGATAATAATTCTACATTGATATAAAATTTGAAGAAAAAGGATTATAATTACACTATTACTGATTCACCCCCCCTCTCAGTAATCCAACAGTTGGTATCAGAGCAGGTTCCTTTAGAAATCAGTTTATCCACTGAAAGGTAGATCATGGAGAGTATCAACTCATATAAAAATGGAATACCACAGTTTGATGGAAAAAATATGCTTTTTGGAGCATAAGGATGAAGACATATATATAGGCACAGGGATTTCAAGTTTTGCAATCAATTGTAGATGGATACACAACACCAGTAGTTCCACCAACAAATGAAAAAGCAGTGAAACTCAGTGACAATAATTCCAAAGCCAAAAATGCACTTTTGAATGGTCTCAGTGATAGAGTATTCACCAAAGTTGCACATTGTAAATCTGCTAAAGAGATTTGGGACAAGCTTCAAAATATTTATGAAGGATATTCAAAATTCAAAGAAGCAAAGATTCAAACTTACAGAGGTCAATTCGAATAGATAAAAATGAAGGAAGATGAATATATTGCAGCCTACTTCTTATGAGTCGATGAAACAATGAATGAAATCATAGGATTGGGAGAAGAAATCGAAGAATATATAATTGTTCAAAAGGTACTAAGATCTCTTCCTATGAGATTCAAACCTAAGATATCAACACTAGAAGAATGATCGGATCTAAACTCAATAAGCATGGATGAACTGCATGGAATCTTCACAGCATATGAGATGAGAACTGAGCAGGAAAATCCAGATGTAAAAGAAGCAACCTTCAAAGCATCCAAAAGATCAAAGAAAAATAAAACGGAACAATAAGAATATAGCAGCAACAACGACGTCTCAGAAGATGATGAAGAAGTGGCCAACTTCGTCAAAAGACTGAAAAAGGGAACCAATGATAGGTATAGAGGCAAGATTCCTTTAATTTTTTTTAATTGTGATGGTATTGGTCATTTTTCTAACAAATTTCCTCATAAGAAAAAAAGAAATGATGAAGGTTACTCAAAAGGCAGACAAACATATAAAGGTAAAAGAACTACAAAGAAAGTTTTCAAGAAAATCTTTTGCACCAAAGAAGACATCTCATCATCAGATGAAGATGAAGTCAATGAAAGTGAAACATAGTAGAATATTCTGATAAAGAAGACTCCGAAGAAGAATATGAAGAAGCATATGAAGAAGAAATTGAAGAGGCAAAAGTTGACTTCTGATAAGAATTAATGAGTGCCATAGAAGTTATCAGAAGAGAAAAGAAGAAAAACAAGAAACTACAGGCAAAACTAGATAAGAAAAAAGACACTCAAGAACTAGAACAAATGATCACAAAATTGAAGGTTCAAATAGAACAATATAAAAGAATTGAAGAAGCACTCAAAGAAAAACTAGAAGGAAAGGACAAGATCATTGGAAACTTGGAAGTAGATATTGTCACACAAAGAAAGGATATTCAAAAGAAAAATATGCATAATAGCTCAAAAGTTTTGGATGACATTATTAATAGTCAAAAATCTCATCTTGACAAGTCCAGACTTGGATACAATCAGACAGAAAAGGGATCAAGCTCCAAAACAATAGAGCACGAAACAAATCCAAAATGCTATGCAGAAACAATCAAAGGGGATCAAAAGATATACAAGGAAGATTACAGGGACACTCCTCTACCGAGAAGATTCAAATTTCAGAATCAACAACAGATAGATAGGCCTCAAGAAGAAGAAGGATTAATGAGAGCACCTCCTTTCAGAAGATCTTCAACTACCAGGTATCAAACTATATTTTTTGGTTTATGTTATGCATGTAATAATTTTGGACATAAAGTTGTAAATTGCAGAGCTAACAACAGGAACAATAACTACTTTGAGAGCCATACAGAAAGGGGTTATTCAAGAAGACCTAGTGAAACATAGAAAATAAGTTACAACAGATTTGAATCTTTGAGAACTGAAGTGGAATGTTACAAATGTAACAATTTTGGACACATGGCCAAAAATTGCAGAATGACAGTCCCTCCTAAAGAACCTCAACAGAGTCACAAACAAGAACCTCAGAAAATGACATGGATAAGAAAGCAAGATCAGTATAGTAATGAAGAATTCACAGTTTCTCTACAAGATAAACAAAAGAAATGTTGTTGGTATGTTGACAGTGGATGTTCAAAACACATGACAGGTGATAGAGACAATTTTCTTACATTACAAAAGGAAAGAGATGGATTCGCCTCCTTCATAAATGATGATTCAACCAAAATCATTCGAAAAGGCACAGTCTAAATTGGGAACAAGAATGAAAAGGAAGAAAATGTTCTACTAGTAGAAGATAAGAAACATAATATTTTAAGTGTGATTCAAATGTGTGACCAAGGTCATAAATTTACTTTCGATTCAAAAAAGTGTGAGATAAGAAAAGAAGGTTCGGGAAAATTGGTCGCTACAGTTTCAAGAACTTCAAGCAACATATATGTGTTAAGAGAAATTGGAAATGAAAAGTGTTGTCTAGGAAAGGAAGATGAAAGTTGGCTATGGCACAGAAGAATGGGTCACATGCATTTTGATAACCTTGTCAAAGTCACCAAAAGAGAAACAGTCATAGAAATGCCCCAGATCATGAAACCAACCAACACTTTATGCAAGCCTTGCCATCAAGGAAAGAAAAAAAATACCAGGTTCAAATCAAAGGAATATTCAACAGCAAAACCACTCGAAACTGTGCATATTGATCTAGTTGGACCAACTACAACAAAAGGCTTAAAAGGTGAGAGATACTTTATGTTATTAGTTGATGATTATACAAGAATGATTGCAGTTTTCTTTCTCAAGAACAAGTCAGAAGCTTTTGAAAACTTCAAGATCTACAAGGAAATGGTTCAAAATGAGATGGATTCAAGAATCAAATGCTTAAGATCGGATAATGGAGGAGAATTCACCTCAAAGGAATTTATGGACTATTGCAGCAATCATGGCATAAAAATGCAATTCTCTGTCGCTAGGACACTTCAATAGAATGGAGTTGTTGAAAGAAAGAACACGATAGTACAAGAAATGGCTCGAACGATGATAATGGATTCAAAGTTGACAGATTTTTTTGGACACAGGAAGTGCATACAACAGTTCACATTCAAAACAGAGTAATGCTCAGAAACAACATTGATAAAACTCCCTACGAGTTATGGAAAGGAAGACCAGCAAATGTGAAGCACTTCAGAGTTTTTGGAAGAAAATGATACATCAAAAGAGAAGATGGAAGAATGGGAAAGTTTGACTCTCGTGTGGACAAAGGAATACTTTTCGGTTACTCAAGTACAAGGAAAGAATACAAGTGTTACAATCTAAGATTAAACAAATTTGTGGAAAGCATCAATGCAACAATTGATGAAACGGGCAGACCAGAATCAAAGGAAGAAGAAAACAAATCAATGGAACAAATTTTCAAAGAAGAAGATGAAAAAGAAGTAGAATAGGAAGATGAAGATGAAGAGAATCCAACATAAGCAAAAGAGAAAGTTCAACAAGTATATCCAAAGACACCTAGCAAACAAATACAGAAGAATCATCCTTTAGATCAGATTATTGGAAACAAAGATGTAGGAGTTGAGACTAGAATAAAAATCCATTCACCAAAACAAACACACTGATGCAGGAGCATTGTAAGCAGCCAACCAGACAACCATAAAAGGCAGAGGACAGTTGGAAAAGCGCAACACACATTTTTCACATGTTGAAATTTTTTGAAGAAATTAATGAGCAAATATTAATGTAGTAGTTAACGGAAGCGTACTTACATGTTGTAAACATATCTTGAGTGATTTTCTCTCATCTGTCGGATGTAGTAGACATTAAGTTTGATAAATGAAAGAAGGTAGCTTTGAATTAATAGATTAGATAGTTTTAGGAGCGTAGAAGGGAAAACAGATATAGAAACCCTTGCCTTTGTATTATTGTATGATTAGATCATTAGCACAGATCAAAATAAGAGAGTTGTAGCATAGAGCTATAGAGAAGAACCCATGTACAAGATCTTGAATTAATATATGAATATTTGACTCAGATTTCATGGTGTTATGATGCTTACTGTTTACATATGCTCAATGGTATGCTTACAATTTTTTTACTTTCTCTGTTATGCATTTGTTATGATGCTATGATGTGTTGAATGTATGATTTCATGTTGAATGTATGAAGTCTGATAGAGAAAGAGAAAGAGTTTCAATTTTTTCTCTTCCTGAGAGAAGTTCCTGCAAGGAGTGCAGTGAAACATCTGCATGGTGTGCATTGACAAGGGTTCTGAGTCTATCTTAGAAAGTTCAGGATGGATACCATTGTTCTCATTCCAGTAGAAGTGCAGGTGAAGCACATAAGTTGTGCAAGGTGTGCACAGGCTAGTTGAAGCCTTAGAATTTATCAACTAAGGTTGAAGAGTGAAAGAATCAAATACACAGAAGTATTTGAAAGATTGCTTCAAAGAGTGTGTGCAAGAGTCCTTTCGAGACTTGAGGTTGCAATAGAAAGATCAGAAGGGTCAGCACCTTTGAAGTATTTAAAGGAAGATGGGGAGCTGAATCATCGCACAGAATTTAAGTCCCAGAGAAATAACTTCGAGTCAATTTGGGCCAGAGATTCAGAGGAAGGAATCAAATAGTCAGAATTCTCAGTGGAGAATTCGTGAAGTTGTGGGGACTGTACGATCCAGTAAAGCTACAGGGTGGTTAGGAGTTGGACGAACCCACCACTCTAGTGTCAAGAATCAATGAAGACCATCAATCATGGTTAGTTTGGGCCATTGGATCATTCTTTCGAAGTTGGGGTTCATGAGTTCATAGGGCAGACCAAATCCTTTGGTTGCGCGAACTCTCGAGTAGTGAGAAGTAGGAATAACTATTGGATTGGAACCTCTTCGCTATATCATGTATCGAGGTTTTGGAGGTTGGGAGGACTCAATTTCGACTACAAAAGTCGCGAAGGGCCGAGGGATGAGGTCTTGGGAAAACATGTGGCACGTCCATCAAGTGGGGATTGTGTGGTTGAAAGGGGGTCAACACCCTGTTGACTTCTCATGCTTCGGGTTCTTGTAAGAAAGGAGCACAAAGGCTCAACAAACCAACTCGTAAAGTTGTGAGCCACAACAAGTACTGAAGGAGTCAAATCTTCTCTGACTTTCACATCTTGGAGTCTCATAAAAGAAGGGCCTGGATGTTCAACCCTTCAACTCGCGAACTCATGAGTTGTGAGTGAGGTTAGTACTTAGCTCTAGCCAATAGTTACGCGTGGAGGGTGCTAACAACAAGGAGCCATATCCCATCATATTTCGAGTATCAACATTTGGTGAAGAAAAGTCCAGGTTCTTCGACCTGCGAACACACAATTTGGGAAAGGCATTTGTGCAAAGACTAGGTCATGGTCGTATGGAAGTGTAAGGCTCGCACCTGAATTTAAGGTGGATAGGGTAGGTTTTTCAGGAAGGACCTATGGATACACTCTTGTGTGTGTGAGAATTTCCCGTAGGGAAATTGAAGATTCAATCCGACTCAGAGGAGAATTAGAATGATCTTGTGCGGATCTCGTCACGAGGGTTGGGGGTCAGCACCATTTGTGGTATCAGAGTCTGATTGTGTCTGTATATTTCAGGTAGAAGGAGCTAGAGAAAAATGAGTAGTCTGATACACACCAATTTGGTATCAGAGCCACATAACAAGTTCTTTTCTTCTGTAGCAGAGAATAGGGGAACATTTTACAGCCATGTCGCTAAGAAGAAGAGATAGGATAATGCTAATGCCTGATCCATCAAGAGAAAGAGAAATGCGTGAGTTACATGCTAGACTTGATTCCATGGAGACAACACAAAGGTGCACAGTTGACGTTGCGGATATCAACGAAGCTAAAAGTGAAAATGAAACTGGAAACGAAGGAGAAGAAGTTGCAGTCGAAGATGTTGTAGATGAACGCCTATTCAGGACTGTTGCAAAGATAGGTGTCAGAGAAAAGATGGAGATTCCCATGTATGAGAGAAACCTAGATGTTGAAGAGCTTCTAGACTAGATTAGAGCTCTGGATAAATACTTTGACTATGAGGATGTCGACGAAGATAAGAATGTCAAACATACCGTTACTAGACTTAAAGGGCATGCAGCACTATGGTGGGATGAACTGCAGGCTGATAGACGCTGCAAAGGAAAGAAAAAAATCAAGAGATGGGATAGAATGGTTGCAAATATGAAAGCAAAATTTATACCCAAGGATTATCAAATCACTCTGTTTCAGAGGATGCTAAATTTGAGACAGAAGATGATGTCAGTGAAGGAATACATTGAAGAGTTCTACAGGATAAAATTCAGGGCAGGTCATTGGGAAAATGATGATGAAAAAGTTTCCAGATACATGAATGGTCTACGGTATGAAATTCAAGATGAGATGAGAATGATGACCATTCAGACTATGGAAGATTCTTATCAGATGGCTCTGAAGGCTGAAGAGAATTTGATCCGAAAACAAGGTCAAAGAGACTGAGGTAGAAGTCAAGCCAGAGGAAAAACAATTGCCCAAGACAAAACTCATAAATCTAAAGAAGAGGGGAAGAAACCTCAAACTCAACATGAGAGAGGAGGAAGCTCACAGAGAGGGCAGTATGATGATAGAAATACTTTTCCTTGAGCCAGAGGAAGAGGAAGAGGTAGAGGCAGTGAAGTAAAATGCTTTGTCTATGGAAAGATCGGACATAAATCCTATGAGTGTCCAGATAAGAAAAAAGATGGTGGTGAAACTCACATTGCCGAAGCTCAAGGATGGAATGTTGAGGTAGAAGATGCTGAGGGCGGAAGATATTTGATAATGAGGAAAGTTATCTTGAAGCTAGAGAAGGAGGTAGAGAACTCAGCCCAAAGAAACAGTCTGTTTTGGACTGCTTGAAAAACTAAAGACAGAGTATGCAAAGTCATAGTGGACAACGGTAGCATAGAGAATCTCTTATCTACAGATATAGTAGAAAAGATGGAGCTGGAGACTGTTGTACATCCAAGCCCATACAAAGTTCCATGGCTACAAAAAGGACATCAAGGAAATGTCACTAAACAATGTTTAGTTGAATTTAAAATAGGTGGATATAAAGATGAAATATTATGTGATGTCATTCCCATGGATGTTTGTCATCTATTGTTGGGTAGACCATGGAAATATGACAGGAACATGATTCATGATGGGAGAAAGAACACGTACACCCTGGAGAAGAATGGGAGGACGCACATGTTGCTATTGATTAAAAACCAAGAGGTGAAAACATAGATGAGCAACATTGTACTTCTCATGAGTGGGAAGGAAATTCTTAACGAGGTTAATAAGAAGGAAGACACACAATTTATTGTGGTTAGGAAGCCTAGAATTGTTTTGACTAGTACAAGGATAGACGATTTACCAGAAGAAATCCAGGAGTTGCTGGAAGAGTTTGATGATATAATAGTGGAAGAACTACCTTGTTCATTGCCACCTATTAGAAGTATAAGCCATCATATTGACCTTATACCTGGAGCCATCTTACTGAACAAATTCGCGTACAGGTTGATGCCACAGGAAAATGAAGAAATTAAGAGACAGGTCCAGGACTTAATGGACAAAGGATTGATTCGAGAGAGCTTGAGCCCATGCGTTGTTCCAATAGTGCTCAACCCAAAGAAATACGGAGGCTAGAGAATGTGTACAGACTCAAGGGAAATCAATAAGATTACCATCAGATACATATTTCCATTACCAAGGATGGACGACTTGATGGATTTATTGAGTGGAGCAAGATTGTTTTGAAAGATTGATTTGAAAATCGGATATCATTAGATTAGAATGAGAGAAGGTGATGAATGGAAGACAACATTCAAGACAAATGAGGGGTTGTATGAATGGCTTGTCATTCCATTTGGCTTAACAAATGCACCCAGTACTTTCATGAGATTGATGAACGAAGTCTTGAAGGATTTCATAGGGAAATTCATCATTGTATATGTTGATGATATATTAATTTGCAGCAAGACAGAAGAAGAACACTTAAGGCATTTGGCTGCAGTGATGAGGAGATTACAACAAGACAAATTGCTGATTAATATGAAGAAATCATCATTTATGAGGACATAACTCATTTATTTGGGTTTTGTTATCTCTACGAATGAGTTGAAGATGGATCCCAAAAATGTAGATGCAATTAAGAATTGGCCATCACCAAAGAGCATGTTTGAAGTTCGAAGCTTCCATGGTTTGGAAAGTTTCCATGGGAAATTCATTCAAAACTTCAGTGGAATTAGTGCACCAATGATGGATACAGTGAAGAAAAGACACAAATCGTTTCACTAAATAGAAGAAGCAGAGAAGAGTTTCAATCTGTTGAAGAAGAAGATCACAGAACAACCAATTCTTGTTTTGCTAGATTTTAGCAAGATATTCCAAGTCAAGTGTGATGAAAGTGGATTTGCAATTGGAGCGGTCTTGAGCCAAGATGATAGGACAATCACATACTTTAGTGAAAAACTGAATGAAGCAAAGATAAATTAATCAACATATGACAAAGAATTCTATGTAGTCATACAAGCGCTGAAGAAATGGAGACATTATGTGGTTCCTAAAGAGTTTGTTTTGTACAGTGATAATCATGCTTTGCAATTCGTGACTCAACAGGAGAAGTTTAACCAAAAACATCTTAAATGGGTTGAATTCATGTAGAATTTTACTTTTGTAATCAAGCATATTTATGGAACTGCTAACAAAGTTTCTGATGCTTTGAGCAGGAAATGTTTTCTTATGCAGGAATTCAGAGTCAAGACTTTGGGTTTTGATAACCTCAAATAAATGTATAGGGATGACCTAGATTTTAAGGAGGAATATGAGGCATCTGAGAATCCATTTCTCAGGGACAGAAGCCAATGAACTGAGTATATGATCCAAGATGGGTTATTATTCCAGGGAAATCAACTATGTATTCCAAAATGCTCCATGAGGGAGAACTTGTTGAAGGAAAAACATAGTGGAGGATTGGTCGGACACTTTGTTCATGATAAGACATTCTCAAAGTTGAATGGATCATATTTTTGGCCAGGGATGAGGACAGATGTTAAGAAATTTGTGGATAGATGTAGGATTTGTCAGCACACAAAAGGGAAAAGGTAGAACACAGGGTTATATCAACCATTACCCATACCAGAAAGGTCGTGGGACGCAGTGAGCATGGATTTTATATTGGGACTGCCAAGAACACAAAGAGGATGTGATTCAATCTTTTTGGTAGTTGAAAATTTTTCAAAGATGGCACATTTCATACCATGCCAGAAAACCAGTGACGCAACTCATATTGTGAACCTGTTTTTCAAGGAAGTCATCAGACTTCACAACTTACCAAGGAGTATTGTGTCTGATCAGGATACCAAGTTCATGGGACATTTCTAGAGGACCTTATGGAAAAAGCTGGGGACAAGTTTTCCTTTTCACTCAAAATATCATCCTCAAACAGATGGGTAGACAGAAGTCATGAACAAAAGCTTGGGAGACTTGTTGAGGAGCTTAGTCACTGAACACCATAGTCATTGGGATCACATTCTACCATAGGAAGAATTTGCTTACAATGAATCAATCAACAGAAGCACAGGGCAGAGTCCATTCCAGATTGCATATGGAATGTAGCCAAGGGGAGTTTTTGAATTGAAAGATTCAGAACAAGCTAAATTGAGGAGTGCTAGTGCAGAAGACTTTGCAGAAGGAATGAAGAATCTTCACAGCCGAATTAAGGAGTGATTGCAGAGTTCAAGTCAAGAATACAAGCGGAGAGAAGATCAACATAGGCGAGAACTTCAATTTGAAGTTGGTGATCTGGTTCTTGCACATCTGAGGAAGGAAAGGTTCCCAAGGGGGATGTATAATAAACTGAAGATGAAAAAGATTGGACCGTGCAAGGTCATAAGGAAATTTGGGGAAAACTCATATGAGATTGAATTACCCAATGGGGTCAGAATCTTACCGATATTCAATGTTGTAAATTTGTACCCTTACAGAGCTGAAGAAGCAGGAGCAAAGGAAGAATGGAAAAAAGTTTGGTGGACCAAATAGATGCCTATAGATGAAAAGCCACAGATGGAAAATATAATTGACAAGAGGGTTAGAAAGAAGACCAAGAGGAAAGAGTATTTTGAATACTTGGTCAAATGGAAGAGACACCCAGTTGAAGATGCCAGTTGGGAAGACGAAGTAGAAATTCATAGGCATGGAAAAACCATGCAAGAGCTCATGAACATGGTTTCATGAAAATTTTCAAGAGAGAGAGTATGATGCATGAGCATCGTAAGAAGCCAGTCAGACAACTATAAAAGGTGGAAGACAACTGGAAAAGCGCAACACACATTTTTCACATGTTGAAATTTTTTGAAGAAATTAATGAGTGGATATTAATGTAGTAGTTAAATGAAGCATACTTACATGTTGTAAACAGATCTTGAGCAATTTTCTCTCATTTGTCGAATGTAGTAGACATCAAGTCTGATAAATGAAAGTAGGTAGTTTTGAATTAATAGATTAAACAGTTTTAGGAGCATAGGAGGGAAAACGGATATAGACACCCTTTCCTTTGTATTATTGTATGATTAGATCATTAGCGTAGAGCAGAAGAAGAGAGTTATAGAGAAGAACCCATGTACAGGAGATTGAATTAATATATGAAGCTTTGACTCAGATTTCATGGTGTTATGATGCTTACTGTTCACATATGTTGAATGGTATGCTTACAGTTGTTTTATTTTCTCTATTATGCATTTGTTATGATGCTATGTTGTGTTGAATGTATGATTTCATGTTGAATGTATGAATTCTGAGAGAGAAAGATAATGAGTTTCAATTGTTTCTCTTCCTTAGAGAAGTTCCTGCAAGGAGTGCAATGAAACATCCGCAAGGTGTGCGTTGACAAGGGTTCTGAGTCTATCTCAGAAAGATCAGGATAGATACCATTGTTCTCATTCTAGCAGAAGTGCAGGTGAAGAACAGAATCCATGCAAGGTGTGCACTGGCTAGTTAAAGCCTTAGAATTTATCAACTAAGGTTGAAGAGTGAAAAGTTGTTGTTGTCGAGAGTGCACAAAGTCAAAGAATCAAATAAAAAGAAGCATTTGAAATATTGTCGCAAAGAGTGCGTGTAGGAGTCCTTTCGAGACTTGAGGTTGCAATAGAAAGCTCAGGAGGGTCAGTGCCTTTGAAGTATTCAAAGGAAGACAGGGAGATGAATCATCGTGCAGAAATTATGTCCCAGAGAAAGAACGTCAAGTCAATTTGGGCCAGATATTCAGAGGAAGGAATCGAACGATCAAAATTCTCAGTGGAGAATTTGTGAAGTTGCAGGGACAGTAGGATCTAGTGAAGCTGCAGGGTGGTTAGGAGTTGAACGAACCCACCACTCTAGTGTCAAGAATCAATGAAGACCGTCGATCATGGTTAGTTCGGGCCGTTGGATCATTCTTTCGAACTCAAGGTTCGTGAGTTTGGAGGGCATACCAAATCCTTGGTTGCGTGAACTCTCGAGTAGCGAGAAGTAGGAATAACCGTTGGATCGAAACCTCTTCACTATATCACATATCGGGGTTTCATATGTTGGGAGGAATTAGTTTCGACTGCAGAAGTCATGAGGGGATGAGGGCTGAGGTATCAGGTGAACTCGTGGTGTGTCCATCAAGTGGGGATGGCGTGGTTGACAGGTGGACACTCATCGACTGGGAGGGGGTCAACACCCTGTTGACTTCTCATGCTTTGGGTTCTCATAAGAAAGGAGAAAAAAGGCTCAACAAACTAACTCGCAATGTTGCGAGCCACGAGGAGTACTGAAGGAGTCAAATCTTCTTTGACTTTCACATCTCGGAGTCTTATAAAAGAAGGGCCTGGAGGTTTTACCCTTCAACTTGTGAACTCACGAGTTTCGAGTGAGGTTAGTACTTATCTCTAGCCAGCGGTTACACGTGGAGAGTGCTAAAAAGGAGGAGTCATATCCCATCGTATGTCGAATATCAGTGTTTGGTGAAGAAAATTCCAGGGTCTTCGACCTGCAAACATGTGAGTTGCAAAAGGCGTTTGTGCAAGGACCAAGTAGTGGTTGTATGGAAGTGTAAGGCTCGCACCTGGAGTTAAGGTGGACAGGGTAGGTTTTTCATGAAGGACTTGTGGATACACTCTTGTGTGTGTGAGAATTTCCCTTAGGGAAATTGAAGAGTCAATCCGACTCAGAGGAGAATTAGAACGATCATGTGTGGATCTTAGCCCGAGGGTTGGGGATCGACACCACACACCTAGTACTCTTATCTACAATTGAACGAAAGTTTTTTGAAGAAGCCAACAAGGATGAATTTTGGAATAAGGCCATGGATGAAGAATTTTATCAAATATAGAAAAATGACACTTGGTAATTGGTTCCAAGACCAAAGAATAAGAATGTGATTGACACAAAATGGGTTTTCAGGAATAAATCGAATGAAGATGGACAAGTTACAAGGAACAAAGCTAGATTGGTATGCAAAGGATATGCACAGATTGAATAAATCGATTTTGAAGAGACATTTGCCCCAGTTTCCAGAATGGAAACAATCTGTTTGATTTTATCTTATTCATTGTAATGTCCCCAAGGCCGAGCCCAATTGTAAATCTTGTTTATGAAATGAGTTGTAAAATGTTTTATAGGCTGGTGAGCCAAGTTTATATAAGCTACTGGGATTATGTGATTATTACGTTGAAGAGCCTGAGTGTTGAAGGGAAAGAGCCTGATGTTGTACATGTATCTATGCAGAACATTAATAAAAATATAAACACCACTGTGTGCAGGCCGACACGATGGATGAGTGATGGGGGAATAAGCTTCCACAGAGTGGGAAATGGATTAGGGGTTGGAAGGTAGAAAAAGGGGGCTAAGTGTGGAGCCTAGGGGCTAAACCTAAGGGCTTAAGTCTTGGGAATATTTTTTTAATATTATTCCAAAAATACATGTGAATAATATGTTTTTATCCTAAGTTCTTTTGGAATTACATGTGACTTCCAAATGGTGGGAGGAACACACGCTGATCAAAGCATGCAACTTCACGGGTGATAAGTGTCAACCCAAGCCCATGAAAATAAAATAGTTGAGATGATCCATGGTGGGGGGCCGCCTCCATTCTACCCAACCGTCTAAGAATGAACCGGTCTGACCTCGGCAAGAGACCTCATGCATATTTTGAACCGTACATCCCTTGAACCAAAAGTCTATGTTGATTTTGGGAAAATGTCCCTGTTTGTTCTGGAAAGCCGGTACACACATTCTTTGTTCTAAACCGTGGAGTCTAAATCGACCCTTACGTGGACAACTCATCATGCATCCATGAGAATCCAGAGTGTGATTCTATCCCATGTTTCCATATTGAGAAAACAAAAGTGTCATGTCCCTGCTAAGACTGGTTATGCTGTTGCACTTGTTTGTAGTAGTCTTGGGGTGTTCATGTTTGGATTCCCGTTGATTATGGTGGATGTGTAGTGTTTGATGATGTGTGGCTTGTTGGCCAGTTAGTACAACACTCTCTCTAGGTAAGAGAAGTGGTGAAGTTGTAACAACAGGTTGCTAGGCCTATGAGCAACTCTCTCCAGGTGAGAGAGTACACAGAGGAAGGAGAGAACTCTTGGAAGGAACCTGGTAGCTGCCACAGAGCTCAGAGACTTCCAGTCTAGTTTGTTGCTGAAACCTAAGGCAAGGGAGGTTAGCAGCTAAAGGAATGTCTAGGTGACAGAGAAGATGTATACTCCTGGGGTGGAGCAAGCATGTGGGGAAGGAGAGTCTGTGAGCAGTGAGTATGAGTGGTTCCTGGAAGAGAATTCCTTCCTTGTGACTATGTGTTTACCCTGTAACCTCAGCCTAGCCTAGGATTCCTTTCCTTGGGAGTGGATCTTAGTCCCAGCTCGGTGGTGACCCACTGCTAAGATTGATGAGTAGTGTGGTCTAAGGCTGGGAGGTTCATGGAAGGCCTGCACCTGGTTGGTGGAATTACCACTGTTTCAAAGATAAGTACCAGATGATGTTTTAATTACGTTTCTGCATGTCTATGTATTTATATTTATCATGTATTATGTTGTGCATATGAAGTAATGTTAAAGACAATGATTATTTATAATCGTAGTAATTTTTATGGTTACTCTGAGTTTAAATGTGTTCCATTTGCTTGAATGCATGTCTTATATATAGAATTAAGTATGAGATTGTTATTCCACGAAGTATCACCTGCCCAGCCTGGAATAGGGGCGTTACATGGATGCTCCAAAAATGTTAAAGTATATCAGATGGACGTAAAATCATCTTTTCTGAATGGGGAACTTGAATAAAAAGTCTACATTGAACAGCCAGAAGGATTTCAATTATCATAGAACAAAAACTATGTGTGTAAATTAAAAAAGTCCTTGTATGGTCTAAAACAGGCTCCCAGAGCATGGTACTCTAGGCTGGATAAGTATCTGCAGTAGGGAGGGTTCAGAAAAGGAAGTGAATACAACAACCTCTACATCAAGGTAAGTCGAGGTAATATTTTATTAATTTAAGTTTATGTTGATGATATTATTTTTGGTAGTGATCATGATAGGTTAAGCCAAAAATTTGCAAAAGACATGCAAAATGAATTTGAAATGTCGTTACTTAGAGAACTATTCTTCTTTCTGGGACTTCAGATATGTCAAAGAAACCAAGGAATTTCTATTTCTCAAACCAAGTATATCAGAGAAATGCTAAATAGGTTCGGAATGGAAGATTGCAAACTAGTTATCACTCCCATCCAAACCAACTGTAAGTTGAGCAAAGATGATGATTCAAAGTCTACAGATCAGAGGCAATACAGGTCAATGATTGGCAACCTACTATATGTGATAGCATCCAGAACAAATGTAATGCAAGTAGTTGGACAGGTGGCATGATTTCAAGCAGCACCAAAGGAATCACATGTATTTGCAGTAAAGAGGATCTTCAGATATCTCAAAGGAACAAAAGAGTTTGGATTATGGTATGTAAAAGAAAATTATCTATCACTTATTGCCTACACATATGTAGATTGGGTAGGTTGTATTGATGACTGACGAAGCACCAGTGGAGCAATGTTCTACTTAGGTGAGTGTTTGGTATCATGGATAAGCAAGAAACAATCATCATTATCTCTATCTATAGCTAAGACAGAGTATATTGCAACAACAACATGTTGTACACAGGTTCTTTGGATGAAACAAACTTTGACAGATATATAGGTTGAGTATGATCAACCCATTCCAATATATTGTGATAATACAAGTTCCATCAGTATCTCAAAAAACTCGGTGATGCACTCCAAGACAAATCACATTCCAATCAAGTATCACTTTCTACGGTAACATGTTGCAGAAAAGAACATCAGAGTTGAGTATGTGGGCACAAAAGAACAAGTGGCAGACATCTTTACAAAACCACTTCCATGGGAAGCCTTTGAATATCTTCGCCAAAGACTTGGAGTTATTTATACTCAAAAATGAATTCTTTTTTAATGTTTATCTTATATGTCTTATATGTACACGAGGAAGCACCATAAGAGGACAGTTCAGTCAGGGGTAGCATCCCTGGAAGGAAATATGTTTTGGATTACTGAGAGGGGGGATGAATCAGTAATAACATAATTATAATCCTTTTTCTTCAAATGTTATATCAATGTAAAATTATTATCCAATAATGAGCATTAATAAATAAACAATCACACACATGCACAATACACCAATGTTTTACGTGGAAACCCAAATCGGAAGAAAACCACAGAATGCTTTTTCTTATATGTCTTGAAGAATTACATTCATTGGAAGCACCAACTTCCTTTGTTTTTAGCTGCAACTGGAAGGAGGCTCCAACCTCCTAGTTTCTCAGGCTACAACCTGAGGGAAGCTCCAACTCCCCAAATCTCTGGCTACAACCAGAAGGAGGCTACAACCCCTAATGTTCTCCGACTACAACCAGAAGGTGGCTACAACCACCTGTCATTGCCCCGTCCTGCCACCCTGAAGTAGAAGTAGAATGATGGAACCACTGTCACACTATCACTGTGAGATATACCACTATAAACCTGTACCAATAAATATGAACCATGCATCAACCATGCATCAACCTGTACCATAAACAAGTGCATCAACCATGCACCAACCTATAATCAACCTGTACCATAAACAAGTGCATTAAACATGCACCAACCTGTAATCAACCTGTACCATAAAAACGTGCATCCAACCATGTGCCAAGTATATACCAATCATGTGTCAACTACTCATCAACTATGACTCATCAATGTGTACCAACATCTACAACTATACACCTCATGTATGTGCACCAACTCATCAACTACTTGTCTCAACCATGTACTCAACATGTACCTCAACCAAAATCCCTCATCAATTTCATTATCCAAATCAAATTTGTAGCTCTGTAATAGACCTGGTGTATATGCTCACATTCCTACAAACCTTCCTTAACTTTAAAAACAAGAGACTAGCATTTTTATCAAATTTTTCTTTAGTCTCACATGCCTAGTTTTGGATTAGTCAACAACCCTAACTTGAAGTAATCATAACTTTGAACCTTTAATGTATAAAGATATGAAACTGATACACAATGTTCTTTAGCGGGGTTTATGCAATTCCTCCAAGTGACACTACTTGGAACCTCTCAGAAAAGGAGTTATAGCAAAAATGACATACCTTGCTGAATTTTATCTTATTCTAGAGAGAAACCTTGTAGAGCGTGCCCCGAACAAAATATTTGATGAAATTATCTGAAACTATTACACATCATACTACAGACTGTACCCTAACCAAAAAAGTTTGTCTCACTAAATTTGGATATTTTTTGAAGAAGTTATAACGTTTTTACCTGAAACACCTGATTTTGACTAGTTTCAGGACTGGCCACAAACCCTATTTTCCATAGAGTGTAACTCCAAAATACAACGACCCACAAGCTGAATTTTTAACCACAGATACTTGGATATGTTGTATCACTTCCATAGAAATTTTAGGATCTGAATCATTATAGAAAAAGAGTTATATTGAAAATGGTGAGATGACCTGAAAATAACATACCTTAGAAAACATCATCAAAAGAATTTATCCTTCCTTGCATTTCGGCCTTCTTTTATTCACTTTCCTCAGAATTCTGGCTTAGATATCATTTTTATACCTCAAACATCTATAGATATTCAATATTCTCAAGTGTTATTCAAATGAGAGAGCCTTGCCTCTTATTTATACTCTCCAAGTAGCTTCCTTAAAAACATCTTCTAGGTCACTTGCCATGCTTAGTAGAAGGAAGGCCCGACATGTAATCCATAGAGATGGATTCGCAAGGTCAACTGGGGGTAGGAAGAGGAATATAGAGGCCTTTCTTCTTGATGGTTGGTTTGGCAATGGTGCAAGCAGTGCAGGACTTGATGTACTTCCCGACATATTGTCGAAGGTTCGGCCAATAGAAATACTTTTGCAGTATTGCCACGGTTTTCTCGACCCCGAAATGCCCAGGGACTCAACTATAGTGTGCCTCCCAAATAATATTGGCACACTCGCTTGAAGGAACACAAAGGTGTCCCAAGTGACAAAGCAGGGCATCTTGGAGGTGAAAATTGGGAACTTTCTTACCCTCCAAGAGTGTATTGTATGTGTGGCCGAATTCTGGATCACTTGTGTAGAGAAGCGGCCAATCGGAAGTCTCGTGCCCACAAGAGTTGAGCACAGTCGTTAGTGCCACGATGGGTGGTAGACTGAGGCAGTATGCAACATTATTGGTGCTACCTTTTTTGTACTTAATGTTCAAATGAAACTCTTGCAGGTATGTGGACCACTTCTGATGGCCATCGTTCTGCAACTTCCCTTGTGTCTATATGAACTGCAGGGGTGGTTGGGGTTGGCCAATCCCGTATGACTTGGATATTTTTTGGATCCACATGCACCCCCCTCTCATCAATAATGTATCCCATATACTGAACCTGGGTTATGCCTAAAGTGCATTTCTCTAAATTGGCACACAACTTGTGTTGCCGCAGTGTTTGGAGGACCTGTCCAATATGGTGGAGGTTCTCTTCCCAAGTCCGGCTGAAGATTAGAATGTCATCCAAGTACACCACTACAAATGAGTTGGTGAATGGCTGCAGGATGTAATTCATTAGCCTCATGAAGGTTGTAGGGGCATTCGTCAACTCGAAAGGCATGACCAACCATTCGAAAAGGCCCTCCTTGGATTTGAATGCAGTCTTCCACACATTAGAAGGTTCGATTGGTACCTGGTGATACCCAGATGTCAAGTCAATCTTGCTGAAATATTTTTCCCCCTTGAGTTGGTCCAGAAGGTCATCAATCCATGGGATCAGGTACCTATTCTGAACAGTGATCTTGTTCAGTGCCCGATAGTCAATGCAGAGTCTCCAAGTCCCATCCTTCTTCTGCACCAATATGATTAGGCTCCCACGGGGCGATGAACTCGTCCGTATGTGACCTTTCTGCAATAGCTCCTAAATTTGCCTCTTGATTTCGTCATTCTCCAGGATAGAGCACTAGTGGATGGGTCCATTGGGCAGTGGTGCACCTGGGGTCATATCGATGGGGTGCTTGACCTGGCAGTGTAGAGGCACCCCTGCAGGGGAGGTGAAGATGTCCTCGTACTCCTCCACAACCTTATCCATCTGTTTTTTTCATGCAGTGGGTCCTTGTCTGGAGGTTATGGCCACAGTCTTCCGCTTTCCCTGAGGGCAGATCATCAGGAAAACATATTTCCTGGTTTGGGAAATGAGCTTACTGCATTGTTTTGCAGTAACCAAAGAGATGGTGGTAGGCGGTGCTATCTCCAATATCCTATACAACTTATTTCCCAAAGTGATAATAACAGCATGAGGCCTAGACTCATACACAACATGTCACTTCCACAAGTACGGTTAGCCTAATAATACATCAAAAACATCAAGAGGAGCAATGTCACATAATACCTCATCCGTGAAGGGCTTGATGCTGTAGGGAAGGTGACATTGTCGACTGGCGTGGAGGTCCCGTCCTTGGTGAAACCACCCAATGGTGTATGGTTGTGGGTGTGTTGTGGTCAGCAAGCCCAACCACTTCACGACCTCTACCGAGATGAGGTTCTTATGGCTCCCACTGTCGACAATGAACTGCAACGGGGAACCCTTTACCCACATCTTGGAATGGAAGAGACGCTCTGCCTCCTCTGGATCTTCTGGTTCCTCCTTCTGAATCTTCGTGGTGGCAATGGTGGTGTTGGGCTCCGCATCGATAATATTCTTCCCCCTCTCATTCCCCTTGTCAGGTTCTGATTCAGAGTCAGAGCATGCATCTGATTCAGAAGCCTTCAACTCGGCTACCAGTGACTACTTGGCCCGACACTCACTTGTGTTGTGGGTGGAGCTCTTATGGAACTCACACCACTTCCCCATGTCCTTTTTTGGCTTTGTAGTGTTGGTATTTTCTTGTGGCTTTGGCGGGTTGTCCTGGGCTACCCTGCCTTGGCTTGGTCCTTTGTTTTGCGGCTTAGGAGTACCTTTCCTGTGCTTCTGATTTGTAGACCCAAAGTATCGATTCTTCTGTTTGAACTTCTGCTCAATCTTGGCAGCATATAGGTATGCCGTACCAAGTGAGGAGATGTTGAGGAACTCCATTTCCTCCTGAATGTATCTGTGTAGATAACTATGGTACTTTAACACCAAATGTTTCTCTGAATCTTTGATACCCAACTTTGTGCGTAGGGTATGAAACAGATTCATCATCTCATGCACATCTTGGTCCCTTTGCTGCCGCAACGTAGTCCATTCTATGTATTTGTTCTCATAGATCCCCATGAGATAATATTGTTCCTTGATGGTGTCTCAGAAAGAATTCCAAGTGGGTGAAGCTGAGAAAAAAGAGGGTTCTCCCTCGCCCTCTTTCTCTGAGTAGGTTTCCCACCAGTCCTTGACATGGGGGGTAGCTTTGAGGAGTGAAAAAATAATCTTTTCTCGATCAGAAAAGTCATGAACCAAGAAATATCCTTCTAACAGATTCAACTATATATCTATGGCATCTGCATCTATTTGGCCGTCAAATATGGGAATGTCAAAGTTTACTTGTACCTTAAAAGGAGTGGCACCTCCAGAGTGGCTTCTGGATGTCGATGCACCACCAGTCGTAATCCGTTGAAGAATATGGGAAAAGTTGTCCATCATCGCATTCCTTTGTTTTTCGAGGGCCTCATAGAGAATCATTTTGATAGGATCTCCTGCTCCCTCATATTTATTTTCTTCCCCCATGGGTGGTCATCGGGTTTTGCAAGGTTGATCTTGCAAAGGTTCAACCAGATCGAGCCCCAACTCCTTATACCCCGATCTCGTTGGGGACATACAAAGAAGGATCGAGAATGAGCAGACCGCTTTGAAACCACTGATCTGGATTTATGTAGGAACTCAATAAAATACAAAAATACACATAAACGCAGAGATGTAGTGAAAATAACACTTCATTTCATTAATAACAAATGATTGAAATATGCTTACAAACAGAATGGAAATAAACTAGCTAGGGCGCTGGTAGCTTATCTCTGAGAAGAGATGTGGCTGCTACTCGCATCCATGAGAAGATGATTACAATGAGGCTCCAGAGGCATTTTTACAATAGACGAGAATGCTAAAATTCATAGACATCCAAAAGCGTAACCCTAGGAGATGAAGTGCCAAAATTCATGTGGGCCCCGTTTGGGTAAGTTAGTACATCAATTTCCCGGGGTCGTAACTTTTGCATATGATCTCCGTTTTAGGCATGTGATAGCTCATTGGAAAGGTATCATCATGGAGATTCATTTTGGGGGCTCAATCATGCCTTTGTCTATCATTGAGAACCTCGATATAAAAAAACCTTCATTTAGGCCCTCAAAATGGCCCTGGAAGTTAAAACTTGCTAAAAATAGTAAATTGCCAAAATTGCCATAAAACTATTTTGAGCCAGTCGGAAAAGGTGGGTGGCCACCGATATCCACCTAGATCAATCCTCCCTCCTTAGGAAGAAATGGTCCCCATTGCGTTGAGTTCCTCCATGAGATGAGGAAACTTCTGCTGAACTTGGTCCCTGGTGAGCCATTTGCCTTGGTGAAGGAGTTGGCCTACTTTGACAACTTGATATAGAGGTATCCTTTATTTTCGGGTGTGCTTGATCTGTGTATCCATGATCTGATCAGTTCTAGCTTGTTCCATGCAGTCTATATTTAACTCTGTTGGTGTGAGTTGTTCTTCCATGTTGGATGTGTCTAGTATAGGTGGAAAGTAGGGCTGAAGGCGGTCCACATTGAACACTGGGTGCAGACCAAGGAATGGTGGAATGTTGAGCTGAAAGGCATTTTCCCCTACAGCCTTGGTGAGGGTGTATGGCCCATATCAAAGTGGATGAAGCTTGTGGTGGGGTCCAGCGAGGCGCTCCTTTTGCAAATGCAACCACACTTTGTTGCCCACTTGGAAGTTGTGTGCCACCTGATGTTGATCATGTCGTTGCTTGTACTTAACATTGGCTCTGTCCAAGATGTCATGAACCTATTGGTGGATGTGTTGAATGTGCTCAATGAAGTTGTTTGCCTTATCCACCTCAGACTGGACATGAGCTGAATCTTCCTGAGTAGCCACAAATGGCATGGCTATGTCAATGGGACATATTGGATGGAATCCCAAGCCCACTTGAAAGGGGTTGTGGCTAGTTGAGCTATGTAGAGCCCGGTTGTAGTTGTGTTGTACATAGGGGAGGTTCTCATCCCATGTGCGTGGATGATTTGAATTGTACATGAACAAAATGTGTACGATCATCCAGTTAATGACCTCTGTCTGGCCATCAGTTTGCAGATGGAAAGCTGTGGACTTGGTGAGCTTGGTGTCCAACATCGACCAGAGGTTGAACCAAAAGGTACAGAGGAACCTACCATCCCGATATGAGATGATAGACTGTGGGATCCCAAATTGTACCCACACTCCTTCAAAGAAGAGTTTAGCAGTGGCTTTTGCTGTGATATTCTTCCTGCAGGCCATCATAATGGACATCTTCGAGAATCGGTCGACGAGCACAAAAACACAGTCATTTCCATGCTTAGTAGAAGGAAGGCCCGACATGTAATCCATAGAGATGGATTCCCAAGGTCAACTGGGGGTAGGAAGCGGAGTATAGAGGCCTTGCTTCTTAATGGTCTATTTGGCAATGGCACAAGCAGTGCAGGACTTGATGTACTTCCCGACATCTTTTCGAAGGTTCGGCCAATAGAAATACTTTTGCAGTATTGCCATGGTTTTCGCGACCCCGAAATGCCCAGTGAATCGACTGTAGTGCGCCTCCCAAATCATCTTGGCACACTTGGTTGAAGGAACACAAAGGTGTCCCAAGTGACAAAGCAGGGCATCTTGGAGGTGAAAATTGGGAACTTTCTTACCCTCCAAGAGTGTATTTTATGTGTGGCCAAATTCTGGATCACTTGTGTAGAGAAGCGGAGAATCGGAAGTCTCGTGCCCACAAGAGTTGAGCACAGTGGTTAGCGCCACGATGGGTGGTCGACTGAGGCAGTCTGCAACATTATTGGTGCTACCTTTTTTGTACTTAATGTTCAAATGAAACTGTTGCAGGTATGTGGACCACTTCTGATGGTGATCGTTATGCAACTTCCCTTGTGTCTGTATGAACTGCAGGGGTCGGTGGTTTATGTGGATGACCATTTCCTTTCCCAAAATGTAATGCTTCCATTGCCAACAAGCCTGCACAATGGAATACATTTCTTTGTCATAAGTGGGATACTTTCGGACTGTGTCGAAAAGTGTCTCACTGTGATATGCCACTGGATGCCCATGTTGAGGAAGGACTGCCACAATAGCATAGTCAGAGGCATCTGTCTTGATCTCAAATGGTTGTTGCAAGTCTGGTAGTGTGAGCACTGGTGCAGAGTAGAGGCGATGTTTCAACTCCCCGAATGCCTTCTGTTGAGATTCAGACCAAAATATTTTTGCTTTATCTCCTCCCTTGGTGACTTGACTCAAGGGCCAAGTGATATGAGAGAATCCCAACACAAACTTGCAATAGAAATTGGCAAGACCTAAAAAGCTACGGAGCTCCGTTAGGGTGGTTGGGGCTGGCCAATCTCGAATGACTTGGATCTTTGCTGGATGCACATGCACGCCCCGCTCATCAATAATATATCCCAGATACTGAACCTGGGTTATGCCTAAAGTGCATTTCTCCAAATTGGCACACAACTTGTGTTGCAGCAGTGTTTGGAGGACCTATCGGATATGGTGGAGGTTCTCTTCCCAAGTCTGGCTGAAGATCAGAATGTCATCCAAGTACACCACTACAAATGAGTTGCTGAATGGCCGCAGGATGTCTTCCATTAGCCTCATGAAGGTTGCAGGGCCATTCGTCAACCTGAAAGGCATGAACAACCATTTGAAAAGGTCCTCCTTGGATTTGAATGTAGTCTTACACACATCAGAAGGTTCAATTGGTACCTGGTGATACCCAGAATTCAAGTCAATCTTCCTGAAATATTTTTCCCGCTTGAGTTGGTCCAGAAGGTCATCAATCTATGGGATCGAGTACCTATTCCGAACAGTGATCTTGTTCAGTGCTCGATAGTCAATGTAGAGTCTCCAAGTCCCATCCTTCTTCTGCACCAATACGATCGGGCTCCCACGAGGCGATGAACTCTGCCGGATGTGACCTTTTTGCAACATCTCTTGAATCTACCTCTTGATTTTATCATTCTCTAGGACAGAGCGCCGGTAGATGGGTCCATTGGAAAGTAGTGCACCTAGGGTCATATCGATGGGGTTCTTGACCTGGCAGTGTAGGGGCACCCCTATGGGGGAGGTGAAGATGTCCTCGTACTCCTCCACCACCTTATCCATCTGTTGTTTTCGTGCAGTGGGGCCTTGTCTGGAGGTCATGGTCACAGTCTTCCTCTTTCCCTGAGGGAAAATCATCAGGAAAACAAATTTCTTAGTTTGGGAAATGAGCTTACTGCATTGTTTTTCAATAACCAAAGAGATGGTGGTAGGCGATGCTATCTCCAGTATCCTCTACAGATTATTTCCCAAAGTGATAATAATAGCACGAGGCCTAGAATCATACACAACATGTCGCTTCCACAAGTATGGTTGGCCTAATAATACATCAGAAACATTAAGAGGAGCAATGTCACATAATACCTCATCTGTGAAGGGCTTGATGATGTAGGGAAGGCGACATTGTCGACTGACGCGGAGGTCCCGTCCTTGGTGCAACCACTTGATGGTGTATGGTTGTGGGTGTGCTATGGTCAGCAAGCCCAACCACTTCACAACATCTACTGATATGAGGTTCTTGTGGCTCCCACTGTCGACAATGAACTGCAATGGGGAACCCTTTACCCACATCTTGGAATGGAAGAGACACTCTACCTCCTCTGGATCTTCTGGTTCCTCCTTCTAGATCTTCATCGTGGCAGTAGTGGCGTTGGGCTCTGCATAGATAATATACTTCCCCCTATCATTCCCCTTGTTAGGTTCTGATTTAGAGTTGGAGCATGCATCCGATTTAGAAGCCTTCAACTCGGCTACCAGTGACTGCTTGGCCCGACACTCACTTGTGTTGTGGGTGGAGCTCTTATGGAACTCACACCACTTCCCCGTGTCCTTTTTTGGCTTCGTGGTGTTGTTCTTTGCTTGTGTCTTTTGCATGTTGTCTTGGGCTACCCTACCTTGGCTTGGTCCTTTGTTTTGTGGTTTTGGAGAACCTTTCCCATGCTTCTGATTTGCAAACCCAAAGTCTCGCTTCTTCTGTTTGAACATCTGCTCAATCTTGGCAGCATATCGGTATGCCACACCAAGTGAGGAGACGTCAAGGAACTCCATTTCCTCCTGAATGTATCTGTGCAGACAACTATGGTACTTTAACACAAAATGTTTCTCTAAATCTTTGATACCCAACTTTGTGCGTATGGTATGAAACAGATTTGTCATCTCATGCACATCTTGGTCCCTTTGCTGCCGCAACGTAGTCCATTGTATGTATTTGTCCTCATAGCTCCCCACAGGATAATATTTTTCCTTGATGGTCTCTCGAAAATAATTCCAAGTAGGTGCGGCCGAGAACAAAGAGGGTTATCCCTCACCCTCTTGCTCCGAGTAGGTTTCCCACCGGTCCTTGACATGGGGGGCAACTTTGAGGAGGGCGAAAATAATCTTTTCTCGATCGAAAAAGTCATGAACCAAGAAACATCCTTCTAACAGATTCAACCATCTATCTATGGAATATGCATCTATTTGGATGTCAAATATGGGAATGTCAAAGTTTACTTGTACCTTAAAAGGAGTGGCACCTCCATAGTGGCTTCTGGATGTCGATGCACTACCAGTCGGAATCTGTTGAAGAATCTGGGCAAAGTTGTCCATCATCGAGTTCCTTTGTTTCTGGAGGTCCTCCTCGAGAAAAATTTTGATAGGATCTCCTACTCCCTCATCTTTAGTTTCTTCCCCCATGGGTGGTCATCGAGGTTTGCGAGGGTGATCTTGCAAAGGTTCAGCCAGATCGAGCCCCAACTCCTTATACCCCGATCTCGTTGGGGACATGCAAAGAAGGATTGAGAATGAGCAGACCGCTCTGAAACCACTGATCCAAATTTATGTAGGAACACAATGAAATACAGAAATACACATAAACGCGGAGATGCAACAGAAATAAGACATCATTTCATTAATAACAAATGACTGAAATATGCTTACAGACAGAATGGAAATAAACTAGCTAGGGCGCTGGTATCTTATCTCTGAGAAGAGATGTGGATGCTACTCGCATCCGTGAGAAGATGATTACAATGAGGCTCTATAGGCCTTTTTACAATATACGAGAATTCCAAAATTCATAGACATCCAAAATCCTAACCCTAGGAGATGAAGCGCCAAAAGTCATGTGGGCCCCGTTTGGGTAAGTTAGTACATCAACTTCCTGGGGTCGTAACTTTTGCATACAATATCCGTTTTAGGCGTGTGATAGCTCGTTGGAAAGGTATCATTGAGGAGATTCATTTTGCGGTCTCAATCATGCCTTCAACTATAATTGAGAACCTTGATCTCAAAAAACCTTCATTTAGGCCCTCAAAATGGTCTTGGAAGTTAAAACCTGCTAAAAATAGTAAATTGCCAAAATTTCCAGAAAACTGTTTTGAGCCAGTTGAAAAAGGTGGGTGGCCACAGATATCCACCTAGATCAATCCTCCCTCCTTAGGAATCAATGGTCCCCATTTCGTTAAGTTCCTCCATGAGATGAGGAAACTTCTATTGAACTTGGTCCCTGGTGAGCCATTTTCCTTGGTGAAGGAGTTGGCCTACTTTGACAACTCGATATAGCAGTATCCTTTGTTTTTGGGTGTGCTTGATCTGTGTATCCATGATCTGATCAGTTCTAGCTTGTTCCATGTAGTCTAGATTTAACTCTATTCATGTGAGTTTTTTTTCCATGTCGGATGTGTCTAGTAGAGGTGGAAAGTAGGGCCGAAGGCAGTCCACATTGAACACTAGGTGAAAACCAAGGAATGGTGGAATGCTGAGCTGAAAGGAATTTTCCCCTACAGCCTTGGTGAGGGTGTATGTCCCTTATCGAAGCAGATGAAGCTTGCGGTGGGTTCCAGCAAGGCGCTCCTTTTGCAAATGAAGCCACACTTTTTCGCTCACTTGGAATTTGTGTGGCACCCGATGTTGATCATGTCGTTGCTTGTACTTAACATTGGATCTGTCCAAGATGTCATGAACCTATTGGTGGATGTGTTGAGTGTGCTCAATGAAGTTGTTTGCCTTATCTGCCTCAGACTGGACATGAGTTGAATCTTCCTGAGTAGCCACAAATGGCATGGCTATGTCAATGGGACATAGTGGCTGGAATCCCAAGCCCACTTGAAAGGGGTTGTGACTAGTTGAGCTATGGAGAGTCCGGTTGTAGCTGTGTTGTACATAGGGGAGGCTCTCATCCCATGTGCGTGGATGGTTTGAATTGTACATGAGTAGAATGTGTACGATCATCTGGTTGATGACCTCTGTCTGGCCATCAGTTTGCAGATGGAAAGCTATGGACTTGGTGAGCTTGGTGTCCAACATCAACCAGAGGATGGATGAAAATGTACTGAGGAACCTACTGTCCCGATCTAAGATGATAGACTATGGGATCCCAAAGTGTACCCACACTCGTTCAAAGAAGAGTTTAGCAGTGGCTGTTGCTGTGATATTCTTCTTGCAGGACATCATAGTGGACATCTTCGAGAATCGGTCGACGACCATAAAAACACAGTCATTTCCATGCTTAGTAGAAGGAAGGCCCAACATGTAATCCATATAGATGGATTCCCAAGGTCGACTGGGGGTAGGAAGTGAAGTATAGAGGCCTTGCTTCTTGATGGTCGGTTTGGCAATGGCGCAAGAAGTGTAGGACTTGATGTACTTCCCGACATCTTGTCGAAGGTTCAGCCAATAGAAATACTTTTGCAGTATTGCGACATTTTTCTCGACCCCGAAATGCCCAACGACTTGACTATAGTGCGCCTCCAAAATCATCTTGGCACACTCGCTTGAAGGAACATAAAGGTGTCCCAAGTGACAAAGTAGGGCATCCTGGAGGTGAAAATTAGGAACTTTCTTACCCTCCAAGAGTGTATTCTATGTGTGGCCGAATTCTAGATCACTTGTGTAGAGAAGCGACCAATCGGAAGTCTCGTGCCCACAAGAGTTGAGCACAGTGGTTAGTGCCACGATGGGTGGTCAACCGAGGTATTCTGCAACATTATTGGTGCTTCCTTTCTTGTACTTAATGCTCAAATGAAACTGTTGCAGGTATCTGGACCATTTCTAATGGTGATCGTTCTGCAACTTCCCTTGTGTTTGTATGAATTGCAGGGGTCGGTGGTCTGTGTGGATGACCATCTCATTTCCCAAAATGTAATGCTTCCATTGCCGACAAGCTTGCACAATGGAAGACATTTCTTTGTCATAAGTGGGATACTTTCGGACTGTGTCGGAAAGTGTCTCACTGTGATATGCCACTGGATGCCCAGGTTGAGTAAGGACTACCCCAATACCATAGTCAGAGGCATCTGTCTTGATCTCAAATGGTTGTTGCAAGTCTGGTAGTGTGAGAACTGGTGCAGAGCAGAGGTGATGTTTCAACTCCCCGAACTCCTTCTGTTGAGATTCATACAAAAGGAATTTTGTTTTATCTCCTCCCTTGGTAACTTGACTCAAGGGCCAAGTGATATGAGAGAATCCCAACACAAACCTGCGATAGAAATTGGCAAGACCTTAAAATATACGGAGGTTTGTTAGGGTGGTTGGGGCTGGCCAATCCTGAATGAATTGGATATTTTATAGATTCACATGCACCCCCCGCTCATCAATAATGTATCCCAGATACTGAACCTGGGTTATGCCAAAAGTGCATTTCTCCAAATTGGCACACAACTTGTGTTGCCGCAGTGTTTGGAGGACCTGTCGGATATGGTGGAGGTGCTCTTCCCAAGTCTGGCTGAAGATCAGAATGTCATCCAAGTACACCACTACAAATGAGTTGGTGAATGGCCGCAGGATGCCATCCATTAGCCTCATGAAGGTTGCAGGGGCATTCGTCAACCTGAAAGGCATGACCAACCATTCAAAAAGGCCCTCCTTGGATTTGAATGCAGTCTTCCACACATCAGAAGGTTCGACTGGTACCTGGTGATACCCAAACTTCAATTCAATCTTGCTAAAATATTTTTCCCCCTTGAGTTGGTCCAGAAGGTCATAAATCCATGGGATCGGGTACCTATTCCGAATAGTGATCTTGTTCAGTGCCCAATAGTCAATGCAGAGTCTCCAAGTCCCATCCTTCTTCTGCACCAATATGATCAGGCTCCCACAGGGCGATGAACTCGGTTGGATGTGACCTTTCTGCAATAGCTCCTGAATCTACCATTTGATTTATTCATTCTCCAGGACAGAGCGTTGGTAGATGGGTCTATTGAGCAGCGGTGCACCTGGGGTCATATCGATGGGGTGCTTGACCTAGCAGTGTAGAGGCACCCCTGCGAGGGAGGTGAAGATGTCCTCGTACTCCTCCATGACCTTATCCATCTGTTGTTTTCCTGTAGTGGGGCCTTGTTTGGAGGTCATGGCCACAGTCTTCCGCTATCCCTGAGGGTGAATCATCAGGAAAACAAATTTCCTAGTTTGGGAAATGAGCTTACTGCATTGTTTTGTAGTAACCAAAGATATTATGGTAGGTGGTGCTATCTCTGGTATCCTGTATAGCTTATTGCCCAAAGTGATAATAACAAAATGAGGCCTAGACTCATAAACAACATGTCGCTTCCACAAGTATGGTTGTCCTAATAATACATCAGAAACATCAAGAGGAGAAATGTCACATAATACCTCATCCATGAAGGGCTTGATGTTGTAGGGAAGGCGAAATTGTCGACTGACGCGGAGGTCCCGTCCTTGGTTCAACCACCTAATGGTGTATGGTTGTGGATGTGTTGTGGTCGGAAATCCCAACCACTTCATGACCTCTATCAAGATGAGGTTCTTCTGGCTCCCACTGTCGATAATGAACTGCAACGCGAAACCCTTTACCCACATCTTGGAATGGAAGAGACACTCTGCCTCCTCTGGATCTTCTGGTTCCTCCTTCTGGATCTTTTTGGTGGAAATGGTGGCGTTGGGCTCCGCATCGATAATCTGCTTCCCCCTGTCATTCCCCTTGTCAGGTTCTGATTTAGAGTCGGAGCATGCATCCGATTTAGAAGCCTTCAACTCGGCTACCAGTGACTGCTTGGCCCGACACTCACTTGTGTTG
>ML777462.1:1817625-1828020 GCA_009831015.1 Picea engelmannii | reverse complement strand
TACCTTTCTCGTGCTTCTGATTTGTAGACCCAAAGTCTCACTTCTTCTGTTTGAACTTCTGCTCAATCTTGGAAGCATATCGGTATGCCACACCAAGTGAGGAGATGTCGAGGAACTCCATTTCCTCCTGAATGTATCTGTGTAGACAAATGTGGTACTTTAACACCAAATGTGTCTCTGAATCTTTGATACCCAACTTTGTGCGTAGGGTATGAAACAGATTCGTCATCTCATGCACATCTTGGTCCCTTTACTGTCGCAATGTAGTCCATTGTATGTATTTGTCCTCATAGCTCCCCACGGGATAATATTGTTCCTTGATGGCGTCTCGGAAATAATTACAAGTGGGTGCGACTGAGAACAAAGAGGATTCTCCCTCTCCCTCTTTCTCCGAGTAGGTTTCCCACCAGTGCTTGACATGGGGGGCAGCTTTGAGGAGTGCGAAAATAATCTTTTCTCGATCGAAAAAGTCATGAACCGAGAAATATCCTTCTAATAGATTCAACCATCTATCTATGACATATGCATCTATTTGGCCATTAAATATGGGAATGTCAAAGTTTACTTGTACCTTAAAAGGAGTGGCACCTCCAGAGTGGCTTCTGGATGTCGATGCATCGCCAGTCGGAATCCATTGAAGAATCTGGGCAAAGTTGTCCATCATCGCGTTCCTTTGTTTCTCGAGGGCCTCCTCGAGCAACATTTTGATAGGATCTCCTGCTCCCTCATTTTTATTTTCTTCTCCCATGGGCAGTTGTTGGGGTTTGCGAGGCTGATCTTGCAAAGGTTCAACCAGATCGAGCCCCAACGCCTTATACCCTGATCGCGTTGGGGACATGCAAAGAAGGATCGAGAATGAGCAGACCGCTCTGAAACCACTGATATGGATTTATGTAGGAACACAATGAAATATAGAAATACACATAAATGTAGAGATGTAGCGGAAATAAGACTTCATTTCATTAATAACAAATGACTGAAATATGCTTATAGACAGAATGGAAATAAACTAGCTAGGGCGCTGGTAGCTTATCTCTGAGAAGAGATGTGGCTGCTACTCGCATCCATGAGAAGATGATTACAATGAGGCTCTAGAGGCCTTTTTACAATATATGAGAATGCAAAAAGTCATATACATCCAAAATCCTAACCCTAAGAGATGAAGCGCCAAAAGTCATGTGGGCCCCGTTTGGGTAAGTTAGTACATCAACTTCTCGGGGTCGTAACTTTTGCATACAATCTCCGTTTTAGGCGTGTGATAGCTCGTTGGAAAGGTATCGTCGAGGAGATTCATTTTGGTGCCTCAATAATTCCTTTATGTATAATTTAGAACCTCGATCTCAAAAAACCTTCATTTAGGCCCTCAAAATGGCCCTGGAAGTTAAAACCTGCTAAAAATAGTAAATTTCCAAAATTGCCAGAAAACTGTTTTGAGCCAGTCAGAAAAGTTCGGTGGCCACCGATATCCACCTAGATCAGTCCTCCATCCTTAGGAAGAAATGGTCCCCATTGCATTGAGTTCCTCCATGAGATGAGGAAACTTCTGCTGAACTTGGTCCTTGGTGAGCCATTTGCCTTGGTGAAGGAGTTGGCCTGCTTTGACAACTCGATATAGAGGTATCCTTTGTTTTCAGGTGTGTTTGATATGTGTATCCATGATTTGATCAGTTCTAGATTTTTCCATGCAGTCTAGATTTAACTCTGTTGGTGTGAGTTGTTCTGCCATGTTGGATGTGTCTAGTAGAGGTGGAAAGTAGGGCCGAAGGCGGTCCACATTGAACACTAGGTTCAGACCAAGGAATGGTGGAATGCTGAGTTGAAAATCATTTTCCCCTACATCCTTGGTGAGGGTGTATGGCCCATATCAAAGCAGACGAAGCTTGCGGTGGGGTCTAGCGAGGTGCTCCTTTTGCAAATGCAGCCACACTTTGTCGCCCACTTGGAAGTTGTGTGGCACCCGATGTTGATCATGTCATTGCTTGTACTTAGCTTTGGCTCTATCCAAGATGTCATGAACCTGTTGGAAGATGTGTTGAATGTGCTCAATGAAGTTGTTTGCCTTATCCTCCTCAGACTGGACATGATTTGAATCTTCCTGAGTAGCCACAAATGGCATGGCTATGTCAATGGGACATAGTGGTTGGAATCCCAAGCCCACTTGAAAGGGGTTGTGACTAGTTGAGCTATGGAGAGCCCGGTTGTAGCTGTGTTGTACATAGGGGAGGCTCTCATCCCATGTGCATGGATGCTTTGAATTGTACATGCACAAAATGTGTACGATCATCCGGTTGACGACCTCTCTCTGGTCATTAGTTTGCAGATGGAAAGTTGTGGACTTGGTGAGCTTGGTGTCCAACATCAACCAGAGGCTGGACCAAAATGTATTGAGGAACCTACTATCATGATCTGAGATGATAGACTGTGGGATCCCAAAGTGTACCCACACTCATTCAAAGAATAGTTTAGCAATGGATTCTGCTGTGATATTCTTCTTACAGGCCATCATAATGGACATCTTCGAGAATCGGTCGACGACCAAAAAAACACAGTCATTGCCATGCTTAGTAGAAGGAAGGCCCGACATGTAATCCATAGAGATGGATTCCCAAGTTAGACTGGGGGTAGGAAGTGGAGTATAGAGGCCTTGCTTCTTGATGGTCGATTTGGCAATGGCACAAGCAGTGCAGGACTTGATGTACTTATTGACATCTTGTCGAAGGTTCGGCCAATAGAAATACTTTTGCAGTACTGCCACGGTTTTCTCGACCCCGAAATGCCCAGTGACTCAGTTGTAGTGCACCTCCCAAATCATCTTGGCACACTTGCTTGAAGGAACACAAAGGTGTCCCAAGTGACAAAGCAGGTCATCTTGGAGGTTAAAATTGGGAACTTGCTTACTGTAATGTCCCTTTCCAAATAGGAGCTCCAGAAGAGGAGGATTAATGGTCTAAACCACCCCATTAGACTATATCCAGGGCCAAAGAGGGGTAAACGGGGTTACTAGAGGTCACTCCAGTCACAGGTGTTATATTCCGAAAGTGACATTGAGCTAACAAGAGTTAACAACGCTTTAATAGAGGTCACCCCAGTCACAGGTGTTATATTCAGAAAGTGACATTGAGCTAACAAGAGTTAACAACGCTTTACTAGAGGTCACCCTATTCATAGGTGTTATATTCAGAAAGTGACATTGAGCTAACAAGAGTTAACAACGATTTTAATTCATTATGAGCTAAAAATAGAAGTCAACAATGAATTAGGGTTTCAACAGTGATTTAGGGTTTCATCCTGATTTAGGGTTTTGGAAAACTATAAAGGAAGGGTCAGCGACCTAATTCATTATTATGTAGATTATGACTTGTCATTGAGGAGAAGAGGTGCATATCAGGAGAGATAGTTCAGTGTTTTCCAGGAGGAAGAAACCAGTTGGATGATTTCGGTGTTGAAAGACACACCCTAGTCACTGGGAAGATCATCCAGGTCTTCCATCATTCTTCAGTGCTCCCATATTCCAGGTATTATATTTTAGTTTCTTATTTGTATTCCGGATAAGATCCTTTTGTCTTTTGATCTAGCCAAGTGTTGTTATTCAGTCGCAGTTGCTTATTTATATTCTGGCTAAGATCCTTTGTATGTTGATCTAGTCGAGTATTGTCAGTATTCAGTGACATTCGGCCATTTTTGTAATCCACGGAGATATCATAATACAAACTTGCAGTACTTTGTCGCATTTATTATTTGTATGATCATTTATATGTTGTAAACCTTTGATCCTACACACACATTAGCAGTGTTTCCTAGACTAGCCAAGTCAGGAACATTACAGTGGTATCAGAGCTTTAGTCTTGCCATCCTGTGACTAAAGACAATGAGTGTAGCAGAAGACCCAAAGGGCCATGAACACGTAGGTGATGAATATGTCACTTACAACAGGCATCAGGAAATAAGGCATAGACCTGATTTTCCCCCTTTCCCTCCTAGCTCAGAGGAAGAGGAAGAGGCACACAGAGAAGTAGAGAGAAGGGCAGAGCGCGAGGTTGAGCGCGAGGTTGAGAGGATGCTAGGAGACAAATATGAGTGACTAGAGGGCAGCGGCAAGGCCCCTGTAGATCCAGAGGCATATTTCATGCAGGTTATCAATGGTATGTTAGCTAGTCAATAGACCATGTCTCATTCATTGGCACAAGTGGTTGATAGATTAGCTAGAGTGGGCACCCCAGATACACAAGTCCCGCATGCAGCACAGGCAAAATCGGGAGCAGGCAGTAGACCCCAGTCACCCTCTTGCACATACACCTCTGCGAGTAGGATTCCTAGACCCTTGTTTCCCAGTTTCCTGAGGGCACCCCCGGTAGCAGAACTGCCACCAATAGCACAGAGGCCACCCACTCATGCCGACAACATTGCAGAGTATAGGTGGGAGTACACAACATTGGGTCATGACTTCCATCAGGACATGACCTTATTCGAGTACTGTGGACTCAGACTCGGGAATCGCCCCAGAGAGTCGCAGAGGGGAGGACCACAACAACAGTAGGGGCATAACCTCAATTTCATCCGAAAAGTTGGGAAACTCACTATCCCTTTTTTTGATGGATCATCCAAATACATCACCAGAGCTTGGGTACAGAAACTAGACATGTATTACAAGCTCAACTAGATGACTGAGAAAGAGGCCATCATTTTCACGACCTTTCACTTGGAGGGTGAGGCACACGAGTGGTGGTATCATGGATTGGTGACATTGGGTCATAATCGCATAACCTCCTATAGGGAGTTTACAGATAGGCTCATGGATAGGTTTGACAGGAAGGATCCCAAGATACAATTCAGGGATCTAGCCCAATTGAGATAAACTGGCACAGCAAAGGCGTTCATTATAGAGTTTCATTGGGTAGCCATGGCAGTGACAAATATATCAGAACCTAGGTTGATCATGTTATTCACAGAAGGACTCACAGAGCCTTTAAGAGGATGGGTGAAGGCATACAGGCCTCCCACTTTGTAGGATGCCATCCTTCGCACTTGAGATCTGCCAAACTCAGTGCCAAAGACTAAAACTTTTTCTAAACCATTTGTGCCCCAGAGGGATCAAGATAGGAAGCCATTCCATAGAGAATGGAAGGGAAAGGAGAAGTTGGATGAGGAGACTAGGCGAGAGCTTATGAGGAAGAAGCTTTTCTTCAGCTGTAGAGATCCTTGGGTCCCAGGCCACAGGTGCATGGGAAAGGGAGAGATTCATTATATTGAGGTAGCAACAGACAGTGTGGACAGTGAGGAGGAGCAAGACAATGGATCCACTATTTTAGAGGAGGAGTCAGCACCAACAGAGGAGCAGCTTCCCCGTAGACCACCAACACTGGCAGGAGCCCATCCTCCAGTAGTCCCACAATCGCCAGAGCAAGCTAACAGGAAGAAACTAGCAAAGGGAGGAATCATAGAGACCCTTTCTGGTGTTCCTAGGTATGCTACCTTTCGTATCAGAGGGATTATTCAGGGGCAATGGGCAATCTCCCTGATAGATGGTGGGGCCACTCACAACTTCATCGACACTTCACTAGTATCGAGACGGGCACTTCAGAAAGAGGAGTTTGAGGGGTTTGATGTTGTGGTAGTAGATGGCCACACAGTGGAGTGTCTAGACAAAATTCCAAACTTAGAGATGAAGTTAGGAAACTACACCATGAGAGACACATTTTATGTGGTTGACCTATCGGACACAGATGTGGTGTTAGGAGTTCAGTGGATGATTACCTTGGGAAAAATCACTACCAACTACCAAACCTTGGAAATGAGATTCAGAGATCAGGATGGGAAGAAGGTTGTTCTAAGATGTATGTCAACAGGAGCACCCAGGACAGTTTTAGCCAAGAGGATGGAGAGGATATTTAGACATGGGGAGGTAGCATATGCCGCAGAATGATTGATCACTACTCAAAAGGATTCAGAAGGTCGACAACAATACCACACAGACATCAAGAATTTATTGGGACGACATCAACAGGTCTTTGAGGAAATCCCACCAGGGAGACCACCTGACAAGGGGTTTGAGCACACCATTGAGTTAGAGGAGGGGGCCAAACCTATGATCACCCCCCCTTATAATCATCCTAGGAGGTTCAAGGATGAGATAGAGAAGGAAATCAAGGAATTATTAGCGATGGGACACATCAGACCGAGCAGAAGCCCATTTGCTCTTCAGTTGTCTTAGTTCTGAAGAAGGATGGCACCATGAGGATGTGCATTGATTACTGATCCTTGAAAAAGAAAACCATAAAAAATCGGTACCCTATCCCACACATTGACGAGTTGATGGATGAACTGCATGGGGCAGTTTTCTTCTCAAAAATTGATCTACGCTCTGGATATCACTAGATCAATATCTGAGAGTAGGACATAGAGAAGACGACATTTCGATGTCATTTTGGACACATTGAGTTCCTAGTTATGCCATTTGGGCTAACCAATGCACCCGCTACATTCCAGTCTTGCATGAACCATATATTCAGGTATCAGTTAAGGAAATCAGTCTTGATTTTCTTTGACAACATCTTGATCTATAGCCGATCATGGCAAGAGCATATGAGGCACCTGGATGAGGTATTGAGCATCATGAAGGCACAATCATTATATGCCAAAGAGTCCAAGTGTGAGTTTGGTATGACAGAGCTACTTTACTTAGGCCACATCATCAATGCACAGGGGGTACAGGTGCACCAAGAGAAGATCAGGGCCATTCTAGATTGGCTGACACCCAAGAATGTGATAGAATTGAGAAGCTTCTTCGGGCTGTGCAACTATTACAGGTGGTTAGTCCGGGGTTTTTCTCAGCTTCGAGCACCGCTGACAGATATTACCAAGCATGGGGCCTTCATATGGACCGAGAAATCATAGGAAGCCTTTGATCACATGAAGGAAGTCATGAGCACTTGTCCAGTGTTGGCACTACTAGACTTCACCCTACCATTTGTACTAGAGTGTGACGCATCCGACGAAGGGATCAGTGCAGTTTTGATGCAGGGAGGACACCCCATTATATTCGAGAGTCGAAAGCTTAGTCAACCTGAGAGGTTGTACTCCATTTATGACAAGGAAATGTTGGTAATAATGCATGCCTTGACCAAGTTCAGACAATATTTGGTGGGCATCAAATTCATGGTCAAGACCGATCACAACAGTTTGAAGTATTTCCTTGAGCAGAAGGACCTCAGTGAACGCCAATAGAAATGGGTGACAAAGGTATAGGCATTCGAATTTGACATAGAGTATGTCAAGGGGAAGAATAACATTGTGGCTGATGCACTATCGAGGAGACCTGTGGCATGTTCTTTGATGGAGATTTCAGTAGATTGGAAATCCCACTTGTTAGTGGAATATTCCAAGAACAAGTTCCCTTGTGAGGTGATGGATGGGAAGATACAGGATGACCGATATAGGGGCATTGACGATGTCATATTTTACAAGGATAGAGTCTACTTGGTGCCAAATTCAGGGCTTAAGAAGAAAATCCTCACCGCAGTTCATGATTCACCTCTAGCAGGCCATCAGGGATTTTTCAAAACCTACAGACAAATCTGAGAGAGGTTCTCATGGAAGGGCCTCAAACAAGACATTATGAGACACGTCAGTGAGTGTGTGACTTGCCAGCAAAATAAGTCAGAGCATGCTCTTCCAGCAGGGCTACTTCAGCCACTCCCCACTCTAGAGCGGAAATGGGAGAGTATATCTATGGACTTCATCACCAGTCTACCCAAGGTCCAGGGTAAGGATTGCATCTATGTATTGGTCAAAATATTGACCAAGTTTTCTCACTTCTATGCCATATCGACAAAGTACATCGTAGTTCAGGTAGCCGATATTTTCTTCAGGGAGGTCTTCAGACTTCATGGGTTGCCGAAGAACATCGTTAGTGACAGGGACAGTCGGTTCATAGGGACATTTTGGAGAGAGTTGTTTCGGTTGGTGGGGATAGAGTTGACACCTAGCACCAACTATCACCCTCATACAGATGGGCAGACTGAGATTGTCAACAAGTGGGTTGAAGGGTATTTGAGGAACTATGTAGGAGGACAACAAAGAACGTGGGCAAAGTGGTTACATTTAGGGGAACATTGCTACAACACCACCTTCTACATGTCCATTGGTATGACACCCTTCTGAGCATTATACGGATATGATGCTCCCACTTTGGTAGACTTGGTCTTCAGGGAGAGTAGAGCTCCCAAGGCCAAGGATTGGATCATAGAGAGTCAGAAGATTCTCAAATTGTTGAAAGAGAACTTGCAGATGGCGCAAAACCGACAGAAGATAAGCACGAACATGCACAGGATAGAGCACATCTTTGAGGTTAGAGATTTGGTTTTCTTTAGACTCCAACCCTACATACAGTCATCTCTAAAGAAGAGTGGAGACGAAAATCTCAAGCTTAGATTTTATGGTCCCTACAGGATCATGTGCCTAGTAGGCGAGGTCGCTTACGAGCTAGAGCTTCCAAAGGAGAGCAAGATTCATAACGTGTTCCACGTGTCTTGCCTAAAAAAGGCAGTGGGACAATTCATTAACACATTAGAGGAGCTCCCCCCGTTGGATGAGGAGGGACAATTGGAGTTAGTTACAGAGGAGGTTTTGGAATTCCGAGAGCAGAAACTAAGGAGCAGGGTCATCAGAGAGTGTTTGATCAGATGGAGAGGGCTTCCATTGGAGGATGCTACTTGGGAGAGCGAGCAGGTGTTGCAGCACCCTGGACTGGTATTTCTTGAGGACAAGCAATTTCAGGAAGGGAGGAATGTAATGTCCCTTTTCAAATAGGAGCTCCAAAAGAGGAGGCTTAATGGTCTAAACCACCCCATTAGACTATAGCCAGGGCCAAAGAGGGGTAAACAAGGTTACTAGAGGTCACTCTAGTCACAGGTGTTATATTCAGAAAGTGACATTGAGCTAACAAGAGTTAACAATGCTTTACTAGAGGTCACCCCAGTCATAGGTGTTATATTTGGAAAGTGACATTGAGCTAACAAGAGTTAACAACGCTTTACTAGAGGTCACCCCAGTCATAGGTGTTATATTCAGAAAGTGACATTGATCTAACAAGAGTTAACAAGGCTTTTAAGTCATTATGAGCTAAAAATAGAAGTCAACAATGAATTAGGGTTTCAGCAGTGATTTAGGGTTTCAAAATGATTTAGGGTTTTGGAAAACTATAAAGGAAGGGTCAGCAATCTAATTCATTATTATGCAGATTATGACTTGTCATTGAGGAGAAGAGGCGCATCTCAAGAGAGATAGTTCATTGTATTCCAGGAGGAAGACACCAGTTGGCTGATTTCGGTGTTGAAAGACACACCCTAGTCACCGGGAAGATCATCCAGGTCTTCCATCATTCTTCAATGCTCCCATATTCTGGGTATTATCTTTTAGTTTCTTATTTGTATACTGGCTAAGATCCTTTTGTCTTTTGATCTAGCCAAGTGTTGTTATTCAGTCGTAGTTGCTTATTTATATTCCGTCTAAGATCCTTTGTATGTTTATCTAGTCAAGTATTGTCAGTATTCAGCCACATTCGTCCATTTTTGTAATCCACAGAGATATCATAATACAAACTTGCAGTCCTTTGTCACATTTATTATTTGTATGATCATTTATATGTTGTAAACCTTTGATCCTACACACACATTAGCAACGTTTCCTAGACTAGCCAAGTCAGGAAACTTACACTTACCCTCCAAGAGTGTATTGTATGTGTGGCCGAATTCTGGATCACTTGTGTAGAGAAGCGGCCAATTGAAAGTCTTGTGCCCACAAGAGTTGAGCACAGTGGTTAGCGCCACGATGGGTAGTCGACTAAGGCAGTCTGCAAAATTATTGGTGTTGCCTTTTTTGTACTTAATGTTCAAATGAAACTGTTGCAGGTATGTGGACCACTTCCGATGGCAATCGTTCTGCAACTTCCCTTGTGTCTGGATGAACGACAGGGGTCAGTGGTCTGTGTGAATGACCGTTTCCTTTCCCAAAATGTAATTCTTCCATTGCCGACAAGCCTACACAATGGAATACATTTCTTTTTCATAAGTGGGATACTTCCAGACTGTGTCGGAAAGTGTCTCACTATGATATTCCACTGGATGCCCATGTTGAGTAAGGACTACCCCAATATCATAGTCAGAGGCATCTGTCTTGATCTCAAATGGTTGTTGCAATTCTGGTACTGTGAGCATTGGTGCAAAGTAGAGGCGATGTTTCAACTCCCCGGACGCCTTCTGTTGAGATTCATACCAAAAGAATTTTTCTTTAGCTCCTCCCTTGGTGACTTGACTCAAGGGCCAAGTGATATGAGAGAATCCCAACACAAACCTGCGGTAGAAATTGGCAAGACCTAAAAATCTACGGAGCTCTGTT
>ML777462.1:1802759-1817296 GCA_009831015.1 Picea engelmannii | reverse complement strand
CTCCCTTGGTGACTTGACTCAAGGGCCAAGTGATATGAGAGAATCCCAACACAAACCTGCGGTAGAAATTGGCAAGACCTAAAAATCTACGGAGCTCTGTTAGGGTGGTTGGGGCTGGCCAATCCCGAATGAATTGGATCTTTTTTGGATCCACATGCACCCCCTGCTCATCAATAATGTATCCGAGATACTGAACTTGGGTTATGCCAAAAGTGAATTTCTCCAAATTGGCACACAACTTGTGTTGCCGTAGTGTTTGGAGGACCTGTCGGATATGGTGGAGGTGCTCTTCCCAAGTCTGGCTGAAGATCAGAATGTCATCCAAGTACACCACTACAAATGAGTTGGTGAATGGCCACAGGATGTCATCCATTAGCCTCATGAAGGTTGTAGGGGCATTCGTCAACTCGAAAGGCATGACCAACCATTCAAAAAGGCCCTCCTTGGATTTGAATGCAGTATTCCACACATCCGAAGGTTCGATTGGTACCTGGTGATACCCAGACTTCAAGTCGATCTTGCTGAAATATTTTTCCCCCTTGAGTTGGTCTAGAAGGTCATCTATCTGTGGGATCGGGTACCTATTCCGAACAGTGGTCTTGTTCAGTGCCCAATAGTCAATGCAGAGTCTCCAAGTCCCATCCTTCTTCTGCACCAATACGATCAGGCTCGCACAGGGCAATGAATCGGATGGATGTGACCTTTCTGCAACAGCTCCTGAATCTGCCTCTTGATTTCGTCATTCTCCGGGATAGAGCGCCGGTAGATGGGTCCATTGGGCAGCGGTGCACCTGGGGTCAGATAGATGGGGTGCTTGACCTGGCAGTGTAGAGGCATCCCTGCGGGGGAGGTAAAGATGTCCTCATACTCCTCCATGACCTTATCCATCTGTTGTTTTCATGCAGTGGGGCCTTGTCTGGAGGTCATGGCCACAGTATTTCGCTTTCGCTGAGGGCGGATCATCAGGAAAACAAATTTCCTGGTTTGTGAAATGAGCTTACTGCATTGTTTTGCAGTAACTAAAGAGATGGTGGTAGGCGGTGCTATCTCCGGTATCCTATACAACTTATTGCCCAAAGTGATAATAACAGCACAAGGCCTAGACTCATACACAACATGTTGCTTCCAGAAGTACGGTTGGCCTAATAATACATCAGAAACATCAAGAGGAGAAATGTCACATAATACCTCATCCGTGAAGGGCTTGATGCTGTAGGGAAGGTGACATTGTCGACTGACACGAAGGTCCCATCCTTGGTGCAACAACCTGATGGTGTATGGTTGTGGGTGTGTTGTGGTTGGAAATCCCAATCGCTTCATGACCTCTACCGAGATGAGGTTCTTCTGGATCCCACTGTCGACAATGAACTACAACAGGGAACCCTTTACCCATATCTTGGAATGGAAGAGATGCTCTACCTCCTCTGGATCTTCTGGTTCTTCCTTCTGGATCTTCGTGGTGGAAACGGTGGCATTGGGCTCTGCATCGATAATTTTCTTCCCCCTATCATTCCCCTTGTTAGGTTATGAGTCAGAGTCAGAGCATGCATCCGATTCATAAGCCTTCAACTCAGCTACCAGTGACTGCTTGGCCCGACACTCACTTGTGTTGTGGGTGGAGCTCTTATGGAACTCACACCACTTCCCCGTGTCCTTTTTTGGCTTCGTGGTGTTGTTCTTTGCTTATGGATTTGGCGAGTTTTCCTGGGATACCTCACCTTGGCTTGGTCCTTTGTTTTGCAGTTTGGGAGTACCTTTCTCGTGCTTCTGATTTGCAGACCCAAAGTCTCGCTTCTTCTATTTGAACTTCTGCTCAATCTTGGCAGCATATCGGTATGCCACACCAAGTGAGGAGATGTCGAGGAACTCCATTTCCTCTTGAATGTATCTGTGTAGACAACTGTGGTACTTTAACACCAAATGTTTCTCTAAATCTTTGATACCCAAATTTGTGCGTAGGGTATGAAACAGATTCATCATCTCATGCACATCTTGGTCCCTTTGCTGCCGCAACATAGTCCATTGTATGTATTTGTCCTCATAGCTCCCCACGGGATAATATTGTTCCTTGATGGAGTCTCGAAAAGAATTCCAAGTGGGTGCGAATGAGAACAAATAGGGTTCTCCCTCACCCTCTTGCTCCGAGTAGGTTTCCCACCAGTCCTTGACATGGGGGGCGACTTTGAGGAGTGCAAAAATAATCTTTTCTCGATTGGAAAAGTCATGAACTAAGAAATATCCTTCTAACAGATTCAACCATCTATCTACGACATCTGCATCTATTTTTCCTTCAAATATGGGAATGTCAAATTTTACTTATACCTTAAAAGGAGTGGCACCTCCAGAGTAGCTTCTGGATGTTGATGCACCACCAGTCGGAATCCGTTGAAGAATCTGGGCAAAGTTTTCCATCATCGTGTTCCTTTGTTTCTCGAGGGCCTCCTCAAGAAACATTTTGATAGGATCTCTTGCTCCCTCATATTTATTTTCTTCCCCCATGGGCGGTCATTAGGGTTTGTGAGGTTGTTCTTGCAAAGGTTCAACCAGATCGAGCCCCAACTCCTTATACCCCGATCTCGTTGGGGACATGCAAAGAAGGATCGAGAATGAGCAGACCGCTCTGAAACCACTGATCCAGATTTATGTAGGAACAAAATGAAATACAAAAATACACATAAACACAGATATGTAGTGGAAATAAGACTTCATTTCATTAATAACAAATGACTGAAATAATCTTACAGACAGAATGGAAATAAACTAGCTAGGGAACTGGTAGCTTATCTCTGAGAAGAGACGTGGCTGCTACTCGCATCTGTGAGAAGATGATTACAATGAGGCTCTAGAGGCCTTTTTACAATAGATGAGAATGCCAAAATTCATAGACATCCAAAATCCTAACCCTGGGAGATGAAGTGCCAAAAGTCATGTGACCCCCGTTTGGGTAAGTTAGTACGTCAACTTCCCAGGGTCGTAACTTTTGCATACGATCTCCGTTTTAGGTGTGTGATAGCTCGTTGGAAAGGTATCATCGAGGAGATTCATTTTGGGGTCTCAATCATTCCTTTGTCTATCATTGAGAACCTAGATCTCAAAAATCCTTCATTTAGGCCCTCAAAATGGCCCTGGAAGTTAAAACCTGCTAAAAATAGTAAATTGCCAAAATTGCCAGAAAGATGTTTTGAGCTAGTCAGAAAAGGTGGGTGGCCACTGATATCCACCTAGATCAATCCTAACTCCTTAGGAAGAAATGGTCCCCATTGCATTGAGCTCCTCCATGCGATGAGGAAACTTCTGCTGAAGTTGGTCCCTGGTGAGCCATTTGCCTTGGTGAAGGAGTTGGCATGCTTTGACAACTCGATATAGCGGTATCCTTTGTTTTCGGGTGTGCTTGATCTGTGTATCCATGATATGATGAGTTCTGGCTTGTTCCATGCAGTCTAGATTTAACTCTATTGGTGTGAGTTGTTCTTCCATGTCGGATGTGTCTAGTAGAGGTGGAAAGTAGGGCCGAAGGCGGTCCACATTGAACACTGGGTGCAGACCAAGGAATGGTGGAATGCTGAGCTGAAAGGCATTTTCCCCTACATCCTTGGTGAGGGTGTATGGCCCATATCGAAGCGGATGAATATTTTGGTGGGGTCCAGCGAGGCGCTCCTTTTGCAAATGCAACCACACTTTGTCGCCCACTTGGAACTTGTGTGGCTCCCGATGTTGATCATGTCATTGCTTGTACTTAGCATTGGCTCTATCCAAGATATCATGAACCTGTTGGCAGATGTGTTGAATGTTCTCAATGAAGTTGTTTGCCTTATCTGCCTCAAACTGGACATGAGCTGAATCTTCCTGAATAGCCACAAATGGCATGGCTATGTCAATGGGACATAGTGGCTGGAATCCCAAGCCCACTTGAAAGGGGTTGTGGCTAGTTGAGCTATGGAGAGCCTGGTTTTAGCTATGTTGTACATAGGGGAGGCTCTCATCCCATGTGCGTGGTTGCTTTGAATTGTACATGCACAAAATGTGTACGATCATCCGATTGACGACCTCTGTCTGGCCATCAATTTGTGGATGGAAAGCTATGGACTTGGTGAGCTTGGTGTCCAACATCGGCCAGAGGAGTATAGAGGCCTTTCTTCTTGATGGTCGGTTTGGAAATGGAGCAAGCAGTGAAGGACTTGATGTACTTCCCGACATCTTGCCGAAGGTTCGGCCAATAGAAATACTTTTGCAGTACTACCACGGTTTTCTTGACCCTGAAATGCCCAACAACTCGAATGTAGTGCGCCTCCCAAATCATCTTGGAAAAATCCCTTGAAGGAACACAAAGATGTCCCAGGTGACAAAGTAGGGCATCTTGGAGGTGAAAATTGGGAACTTGCTTACCCTCCAAGAGTGTATTGTATGTGTGGCCGAATTCTGGATCACTTGTGTAGAGAAGTGGCCAATCAGAAGTCTCGTGCCCACAAGAGTTGAGCACAGTGGTTAGTGCCACAATGGGTGGTCGACTGAGGAAGTCTGCAACATTATTGGTGCTGCCTTTTTTGTACTTAATGTTCAAATGAAACTATTGTAGGTATGTGGACCACTTCTGATGGCGATCATTATGCAACTTCCCTTGTGTCTGTATGAACTGAAGGGGTCAGTGGTTTGTGTGGATGACCATTTTCTTTCCAAAAATGTAGTGCTTCCATTGCCGACAATCCTGCACAATGGAATACATTTCTTTGTCATAAGTGGGATACTTTCGAACTGTGTCGAAAATTGTCTCACTGTGATATGCTATTGGATGTCGATGTTGAGTAAGGACTGCCCCAATAGCATAGTCAGAGACATCTGTCTCGATCTCAAATGGTAGTTGCAAGTCTGGTAGTTTGAGCACTGGTGCAGAGCAAAGGCGATGTTTCAACTCCCTGAATGCCTTCTGTTGAGATTCATACCAAAATAATTTCTCTTTATCTCCTCCCTTGGTGAATTGACTCAAGGGCCAAGTGATATGAGAGAATCCAAACACAAACCTGTGGTAGAAATTGGCAAGACCTAAAAATCTACGGAGCTCTGTTAGGGTGATTGGGGCTGGCCAATCCTGAATGACTTGTATCTTTGCTGGATCCACATGCACCCCCCGCTCATCAATAATGTATCCCAGATACTGAACCTGGTTTATGCCAAAAGTGCATTTCTCCAAATTGGCACACAACTTGTGTTGCAACAGTGTTTGGAGGACCTGTCCGATATGGTGGAGGTGCTCTTCCCAAGTCTGGCTAAAGATCAGAATGTCATCCAAGTACACCACTACAAATGAGTTGGTGAATGGTCGCAGAATGTTGTCCATTAGCCTCATGAAGGTTGTAGGGGAATTTGTCAACGCGAAAGGTATGACCAACCATTCAAAAAGGACCTCCTTGGATTTGAATGTAGTCTTCCACTCATCAAAAGGTTCAATTGGTACCTGGTGATACCCAGACTTCAAGTCGATCTTTCTGAAATATTTTTCCCACTTGAGTTGGTCGAGAAGGTCATCAATCCGTGGGATTGAGTACCTATTCTGAACAGTGATCTTGTTCAGTGCCCGATAGTCAATGCAGAGTCTCCAAGTCCCATCCTTCTTCTGCACCAATACGATCGAGCTCCCACAGGGAGGTGAACTTGGTCGGATGTGACCTTTCTGCAATAGCTCCTGAATATGCCTCTTGATTTCATCATTCTTTGGGACAGAGCGCCGGTAGATGGGTCCATTGGGTAGCGGTGCACCTAGGGTCAGATCGATGGGGTGCTTGACCTGACAGTGTAGAGGCACCCCTGCGGGGGATGTAAACATGTCCTGGTACTCCTCCATGACCTTATCCATCTGTTGTTTTCTTGCACTGGGGCCTTGTCTGGAGTTCATGGCCACAGTCTTCTACTTTCCCTGAGGGCGGATCATTAGGAAAACAAATTTCCTGGTTTGGGAAATGAGCTTACTTCATTGTTTTGCAATAACCAAAGAGATGGTGGTACGCGGTGCTATCTCCAGTATCCTGTACAACTTATTGCCCAAAGTGATAATAATAGCATGAGACCTAGACTCATACACAGCATGTCGCTTCCACAAGTATGGTTGGCCTAATAATACATTAGAAACATCAAGAGGAGCAATGTCACATAATACCTCATCCGTGAAGGGCTTGATGCTGTAGGGAAGGCGACATTGTCGACTGACGCGGAGGTCCCGTCCTTGGTGCAACCACCCGATGGTGTATGGTTGTGGGTGTGCTGTGGTCAGCAAGCCCAACCGCTTCACAACCTCTACCAAGATGAGGTTCTTCTAGCTCCCACTGTCGACAATGAACTGCAACAGGGAACCCTTTACCCACATCTTGGAATGGAAGAGACGCTCTGCCTCCTCTGGATCTTTTGGTTCCTCCTTCTGGATCTTCGTGGTGGCAACGATGGCATTGGGCTCCGCATCAATAATTTTCTTCCCCTTGTCATTCCCCTTGTCAGGTTCTGATTCAGAGTCGGAGCATGCATCCGATTCAGAAGCCTTCAACTTGGCTACCAGTGACTTCTTGGCCCGACACTCATTTGTGTTGTGGGTGGAGCTCTTATGGAACTCACACCACTTCCCCATGTCCTTTTTTGGCTTCGTGGTGTTGCTCTTTTATTGTGGCTTTGGCGGGTTGTCCTGGGCTACCCCGCCTTGTCTTGGTCCTTTGTTTTGTGGTTTGTGAGTACCTTTCCCATGCTTATGATTTGCAGACCCAAAGTCTCGCTTCTTCTATTTGAACTTCTGCTCAATCTTGGCAGCATATCGATATGCCACACCAAGTGAGGAGATGTCGAGGAACTCCATTTCCTCCTGAATGTATCTATGCAGAAAACTGAGGTACTTTAACACCAAATGTTTCTCTGAATCTTTGATACCCAACTTTGTGCGTAGGGTATGAAATAGATTCGTCATCTCATGCACATCTTGGTCCCTTTGTTGTCGCAACGTAGTCCATTGTATGTATTTGTCCTCGTAGCTCCCCACAGAATAATATTGTTCCTTGATGGCATCTCGGAAAGAATTCCAAGTGGGTGCGGCCGAGAACAAAGAGGGTTCTCCCTCACCCTCTTGCTCCGAGTAGGTTTCCCACCAGTCCTTGACATGGGGGGCGGCTTTGAGGAGTGCGAAAGTAATCTTTTCTCGATCGAAAAAAGTCATGAACCAAGAAATACCCTTCTAACAGATTCAACCATCTATCTACATTATCAGCATCTATTTGGCTGTCAAATATGGGAATGTCAAATTTTACTTGTACCTTAAATGGAGTGGCACCTCCAGAGTGGCTTATGGATGTCGATGCACCGCTAGTCGGAATCCGCTGAAGAATCTGGGCAAAGTTGTCCATTATCGTGTTCCTTTGTTTCTCGAGGGCCTCCTCGAGCAACATTTTGATGGGATCTCCTACTCCCTTATCTTTATTTTCTTCCCCCATGGGCGGTCATCGGGGTTTGCGAGGCTGATCTTGCAAAGGTTCAACCAGATCGAACCCCAACTCCTTATACCCCGATCTCGTTGGTGACATGCAAAGAAGGATCGAGAATGAGCAGACTGCTCTGAAACCACTGATCCGGATTTATGTAGGAACATAATGAAATACATAAATACACATAAACGTAGAGATGCAGCAAAAATAAGACTTCATTTCATTAATAACAAATGACTAAAATATGCTTACAGACATAATGGAAATAAGCTAGCTAGGGCACTGGTAGCTTATCTCTGAGAAGAGATGTGGCTGCTACTCGCATCCGTGAGAAGATGATTACAATGAGGCTCTAGAGGAATTTTTACAATAGACAAGAATGCCAAAATTCATAGACATCCAAAAGCCTAACCCTAGGAGATGAAGCGCCAAAATTCATGTGGGCCCCGTTTTTGTATGTTAGTACATCAACTTCTCGGGGTCGTAACTTTTGCATACGATCTCCGTTTTAGGCGTATGATAGTTTGTTGGAAAGGTATCATTCATGAGATTCATTTTGGGGGCTCAATCATGCCTTCGGATATCATTGAGAACCTCGATCTCAAAAAACATTCATTTAGGCCCTTAAAATGGCCCTGGAAGTTAAAACCTGCTAAAAATAGTAAATTGCCAAAAGTGCCAGAAAACTATTTTGAGCCAGTTGGAAAAGGTGGGTGGCCACCGATATCCACCTAGATCATCCAAATTCGTAAGGCCATAACTCTCAAACTGTGAGGAGTTATGTGACGTTCTACATACCACTAAAAATGGCATGACAAGAACTATCCATCTAGGATATTTTCCCTGACAAATTCACTTTCCTTCATCTCATTATTCCACAATTAATCATGGGTTCTCTTACTCCACAAAGCGTCTTCCCATGAGGGCTTTCACCATAAGGGGAGCACTTTTGAGTTCATCCATATTTACTTCTTATCAACCATGACTAAACAATAATGAATCATATTTACATCAAACAATATTGGGTCCATTACCCAAACCTTTGTGCTACGGGTCTTTCTTCAAGGGTTGACATCAATGACAACCAACCTTAATCAACAATATCTCCCTTTGGCATTGATGGCAACACTCCGATGCAACACTGAAATCATATCACTCATGCTCCCCCTGAAACCATGCCTCTGTCCTCTGCATCTGATAAATCTCTCCCCCTTTGTCATCAATGGCAAAGGTATCTTTCCATCTGAGGCTGTTCCCCCTGACAGACTATCCTCTTATGGTGTTTCCTCATGTACATCTAAGACATATAATATAAGCATTCAAAAATAATTCATTTTTGGAGTAGAAATAACTCCAAGTCTTTGGCGAAGATATTCAAAGGCTTCCCGTGGAAGTGGTTTTGTAAATATGTCTACCACTTGTTCTTTTGTGCCCACATACTCAACTCTGATGTTCTTTTCTGCAACCTGTTCCCGTAGAAAGTGATACTTGATTGGAATGTGCTTAGTCTTGGAGTACATCACTGGGTTTTTTGAGATACTGATGGAACTTATATTATCACAATATATTGGAATGGGCTAATCATACTCAACCTGTATATCTGTCAAAGTTTGTTTCATCCAAAGAACCTGTGTGCAACATGTTGTTGCTGCAATATACTCTGCCTCAGCTGTAGATAGAGATACCGATGATTGTTTCTTACTTATCCATGATACCAAACACTCACCTAAGTAGAACGCTGCTCCACTGGTGCTTCGTTGGTCATCAATACAACCTGCCCAATCTGCATCTGTGTAGGCCATAAGTGATAGATCTTTTCCTTTTGGATACCATAATCCAAAATCTTTTATGTTCCTTTGATATATCTGAAGATCCTCTTTACTACTAATACATGTGATTCCTTTGGTGCTTCTTGAAATCGTGCCACCTGTCCAACTACCTGCATTACATCTAGTCTAGATGTTCTCACATATAGTAGGCTACCAATCATTGACCTATATAGCCTCTGATCTGTAGACTTTGAATCATCATCTTTGCTCAACTTGCAACTGGTTTGCATGGGAGTGATAACTGGTTTACAATCTTCTATTCCGAACCTCTTTAGCATTTCTCTGATATACTTGGTTTGAGAAATAAAAATTCCTTGGTTGTTTTGACGTATCTGAAGTCCCAAAAAGAAGGATAGTTCTCCAAGTAATGACATTTCAAATTCACTCTGCATGTCTTTTGAAAATTTCTGGCTTAACCTATCATCATCACTACCAAAAATAATATCATCAACATAAACTTCAATTAACAAAATATTACCTTGACTTACCTTGATGTAGAGGTTGTTGTCTGCACTTCCTTTTCTGAACCCTGCCTATTGCAGATACTTATCTAGTCTGGAGTACCATGCTCTAGGAGCCTGTTTTAGACCATACAAGGCCTTCTTTAATTTACACACATAGTCTGTGTTCTCTGACAACTGAAATCCTTCTGGTTGTTCAATGTAGACTTCTTCTGCAAGTTTCCCATTCAGAAAAGATGATTTTACGTCCATTTGATATACTTTAACATTTTTGGAGCATGCATAAGCTAAAAGAAAACAGATTACTTCCATTCTGGAAACTGGGGCATATGTCTCTTCAAAGTCGATTCCTTCAATCTGTGCATATCCTTTACATACCAATATATCTTTGTTCCTTGTAACATGTCCATCTTTATTCAATTTATTCCTGAAAACCCATTTTGTGTTGATCACATTCTTATCCTTTGGTCTTGGAACCAATTCGCAAGTGTCATTTTTCTCTATTTGATCCAATTCTTCATCCATGGCCTTATTCCAAAATTCATCCTTGTTGACTTCTTCAAAACAGTTTGGTTCAATTGTAGATAAGACTGCTAGGTGTGTTTGTTCTGGTGAATGGATTTTTCTTCTAGTCTCAACTCCTGCATCTTTGTTTCCAATAATCTGATCTGAAGGATGATTCTTCTGTACGCATTTTCTAGGTGTCTTTAGAGATACTTGTTGAACTTGATCTCCTACTTATGTCGGATTCTCTTCATCTTCATGTTCATCTTCCTATTCCTCTTCTTCTTCTTTTTCATCTTCTTCTTCAAAAGGTTGTTCCACTGATTTGTTTTCTTCTTTCTTTGATTCTGGTATGCATGTTTCATCAATTGTTACATTGATGCTTTCCACAACTTTGTTTAATCTTAGATTGTAACACTTGTATGCTTTCCTTGTACTTGCGTAACCAACAAGTCTTCATTTTTCCACACGAGAGTCAAACTTTCCAATTCTACCATCTTCTCTTCTGATGTAGCATTTGTCTCCAAAAACTTTGAAGTGCTTCACATTTGCTGGTCTTCCTTTCCATAGCTTGTATGGAGTTTTATCGGTGTTGTTTCTGAGAATTACTCTGTTTTGAATGTGAATTGTTGTATGCACTGCCTATGTCCAAAAAATATCTGTCAACTTCGAATCCATTATCATTGTTCGAGCCATTTCTTGTACTTTCCTATTCTTTCTTTCAACAACTCCATTCTGTTGAGGTGTCCTAGCAATGAAGAATTGCCTTTTTATTCCATGATTGCTTTTAAGCCTTTTATTGTAGTTGGTCCAACTAGATCAGTATGCACAATTTCCAGTGGTTTTTTTGTTGAATATTCCTTTGATTTGAACCTGGTCTTTGTTTAATTTCATTGTTGGCAATTCTTGCATAAAGTGTTGGTTGGTTTTGTGATATGGGGAATTTCTCTGACTGCTTCTCTTTTTCTGAATTTGACAAGGTTATCAAAATGCATGTGACCCATTCTTCTATGCCATAACCAACTTTCATCTTCCTTTCCTAGAAAACACTTTTCATTTCCAATTTTTCTTAAAACATATATGTTGCTTGAAGTTCTTGCAGCTGTAGCGACCAATTTCCCTGAACCTTATTTTCTTATCTCACACTTTTGTGAATCGAAAGTAACTTTATGACCTTGGTCACACATTTGACTCACACTTAAAAGATTATGTTTCATATCTTCTACTAGTAGAACATTTTCTTCCTTTTCTTTCTTGTTCCCAATTCGGACTGTGCCTTTTCCAATTATTTTGGATGAATCATCATTTCCAAAGGAGACTGATCCATCTCTTTCCTCTTGTAATGTAAGAAACTTGTCTCTATCACCTGTCATGTGTTTTGAACATCCACTATCAACATACCAACCACGTTTCTTCTTTTTAGCTTGTAGAGAGACTGTGCATTCTTCATTGCTATAATGATCTTGCTTTCTTATCCATGTCATTTTCTGAGATTCTTGTTTGTGACTCTGTTGAGGTTCTTTAGGAGGGACTGTCATTCTGCAATTTTTGGCCATGTGTCCAAAATTGTTACATTTGTAACATTCCACTTCAGTGCTCAAGGATTCAAACCTATTGTGACTTCTTCTCTGTGTTTCACTAGGTCTTCTTGAATAACCCCTTTGCGTATGGCTCTCAAAGTAGTTATTGTTCCTGTTGTTAGCTCTACAATTTACAACTTTATGTCCAAAATTATTACAAGCATAACATAAACCAAAAAATATAGTTTGATACCTGGTAGTTGAAGATCTTATGAAAGGAGGTTCTCTTATGAATCCTTCTTGTTCTTGAGGCCTATCTATATGTTGTTGATTCTAAAATATGAATCTTCTCAGTGGAGGAGTGTCCCTGTAATCTTCCTTGTATATCTTTCTATCCCCTTTGATTGTTTCTGCATAACTTTTTGGATTTGTTTCTTGCTCTGTTGTTTTGGATCTTGATCTCTTTTCTATTTGATTATATCCAAGTCTGGACTTGTCAAGATAAGATTTTTGACTGCTAATAATGTCATCCAGAACTTTTGAGCTATTCTGCATATTTTTCTTTTGAATATCCTTTCTTAGTGTGACAATCTCTGCTTCCAGGTTTCCAATGATCCTGTCCTTTCCTTCTAGCTTTTCTTTGAGTGCTTCTTCAATTCTTTTATCTTCTTCTATTTGAACCTTCAATTTTGTAATCATTTGTTCTAGTTCTTGAGTGTCTTTTTTCTTATCTAGTTTTGCTTGTAGTTTCTTGTTTTTCTTCTTTTTTCTTCTGATAACTTCTATGGCACTCATTAATTCTTCTCGGAAGTCAACTTTTGCCTCTTCAATTTCTTCTTCATATTATTCTTCAGAGTCTTCTTTATCAGATTCTTCTACTTCCATGAATAGAACTCTCCCTGTTTCACTATCACTGACTTCATCTTCATCTGATGATGAGATGTCTTCTTTGGTGCAAAAGTTTTTCTTGAAAACTTTCTTTGTAGTTTTTTTACCTTTATATGTTTGTCTGCCTTTTGAGTAACCTTCATCATTTCTCTTTTTCTTATGAGGACATTTTTTAGCAAAATGACCAATACCATCATAATTAAAACAAATTAAAGAAAGCTTACCTCTGTACTTACGTTGGTTCCCTTGTTCAGTCTTTTGACGAAGTTGGCCACTTCTTCATCATCTTCCGAGACGTCATTGTTGTTGCTATATTATTCTTGTTCATTTTTCTTTTTCTTTGATCTTTTGGATGCTTTGAAGGTTGCTTCTTTTACATATGGATTTTACTGGTCAATTCTCATCTCATATGCTGTGAATATTCCATGCAGTTCGTCCATGCTTATTGAGTTTAGATCCAATCTTTCTTCTAGTGTTGATATCTTAGGGTTGAATCTCATAGGAAGAGATATTAGTACCTTTTGAACAATTACAGATTCTTCGATTTCTTCTCCCAATCCTATGATTTCATTCACTATTTCATCGACTTGTAAGAAGTAGGATGTGATATATTCATCTTTCTTCATTTTTAGTTGTTTGAACTGACCTCTGTAAGTTTGAAGCTTTATTGTTTTGACTTTTGAATCTCCTTCATAAATATTTCGAATCTTGTCCCAAATATCTTTAGCAGTTTTACAATGTGCAACTTTGGTGAATATCGTATCACTGAGACCATTCAAAAGTGCATTTATGGCTTTAGAATTATTCTCACTGAGTTTCACTGCTTTGTCACTTGTTGGTGGAACTACTGGTGTTGTGTATCCATCTACAATTGATTGCCAAACTTGAAATCCCTGTGCATGTATATATGCCTTCATCCTTATGCTCCAAAAAGCATACTTCTGTCCATCAAACTGTGGTATTAAATTTTTATACAAGTTGGTAGTCTCCATGATCTACCTTTCAGTGGTTAAACTGATTTCTGAAGGAACCTTCTCTGATACCAATTGTTGGATTACTGAGAGGGGGGGTGAATCAATAATAACGTAATTATAATCCTTTTTCTTCAAATGTTATATCAATGTATAATTATTATCCAATAATGAGAAGTAATAAATAAACAATCACACACATGCACAGTACACTAGTGTTTTACGTGGAAACCCAAATCGGAAGAAAACCACAAGTTGCTTTTTCTTATATGTCTTGAAGAATTACATTCATTGGAAGCACCAACTTCCTTTGGTTTCAGCTACAACTGGAAGGAGGCTCCAACCTCCTAGTTTCTCAAGCTACAACCTGAGGGAAGCTCCAACTCCCCAAATCTTTGGCTACAACCCCCAATGTTATCCGGCTACAAGCGGAAGGTGGCTACAACCACCTATCCTTGCCCCGTCCTGCCACCCTAAAGTAGAAATAGAATGATGGAACCACTGTCACACTATCACTGTGAGATATACCGCTGTAAACCTGTACCAATAAATCTGAACCATGCATCAACCATGCATCAACCTGTACCATAAACAAGTGCATCAACCATGCATCAACATGTACCATAAACAAGTGCATCAACCATGCACCAACCTGTAATCAACCTGTACCATAAATAAGTGCATTAACCATGCACCAACCTGTAATCAATATGTACCATAAAAAAGTGCATCCAACCATGTGCCAAGTATGTACCAATCATGTCTCAACTACTCATCAACTATGACTCATCAATTTGTACCAACATCATCAACTATACACCTCATGTATGTGTGCCAACTCATCAACTACTTGTCTCAACCATGTACTCAACATGTACCTCAACCAAAAGCCCTCATCAATTTCATTATC